>QGMF01000609.1:0-23530 GCA_007821475.1 Lachnellula arida | reverse complement strand
CCAGAAAACCAATCTTACATAAAAGTAGGTCCATAAACCACTGCCAGCGCTCGATACCTATACTCCATGATTGGAATACGTTAAAGAAGAATATTGATGTCGATCGAGTTAACGTTTTTCTTAATTACTTGAACTAGATCCTTTTACTTTTACTTCCTCTTCACCGTTCCAGAAAAAGCACCCTCGTACCACCCACCCACCAACCTCCCCCAACCCAATAAACAAACACTCTCACGAATCAACAGCAAGAATCCTCTTAACAGCAATAACCATCCCACCGACATCTCCTCTCTCTCTCTCTCTCCCTCCCAACCTACTTCAGGCACTTCGCCCGAAACAAACCTCGTCTCCTAGCTAAACGCTTATACCTAGCTAATATCTTTCTTCTCCGCATAGAAGACGAAAGTATATGTTTAAATGTGTCCATGGTAGGCGATTCGTCAAGACTCAAGGGATAGCTTATAAGGAAATAGCTCCCAGCCGAAGCACATAGAATTCTAGGTCCGCCTTGGCTGGCGCACACTAGATATATTCATCGCATAATTCAAGCTTAGACGTCCATTTTCTTCCTCCGACATGGTGTGTTTATATCCATCTACATTCCAAGAAAACCGTACCCTTTACTTATAAGTTATAACACACAATACCACCGCCGCAGACTCGCATTTAACCAGTAGAAAGCAAAACACGCGTCGAAGAGCGTTGAAGAGCGTCAAGGGTGGAAGCCTGGAAGGAATGCTATAAAAACTTCACCTACTAAGCTACTCCAAACTACACACCAGAATCATGCAGATGTAAACATGGTTAATGATATCATATGCTATTTAACTAGTAAAACACAATTTTAGATATCGAAACACTACATGTCAAAACTAATACGCTATAAAGAATCAAGGTCCGAAATCGGAAAATAAGAATACAAAGGACGCGGGTGCTTCTGACCCGTTTATGTGATGAGGGGGCTGTGTTCTCGGCCAAAACAAGCATTTCGTGACGACAGCGATAAATCTAGGTATATCATGAAATACGCCGATTTGATGATATTGGGAGACAAGGTAAGATCAACACCACCATCAGTTCATGATTGACTGACTCCTGCCGCAGCAGCCGCTGATGCGATTTGTGTCAAAGTTGCATGGTCGTTTGATAATTGATCTGGTCGATGTTCTGGATTTGGCTGCTCCATTTGTTGTGGGCTCATCTGGGCTTCAGGAGCTGGTTGATGAAAGACTGGTCCGCTGGGAATTCCCTCGAATGGTCTTTGTCCCGGATTGGCATTTTCATCAATTCTATAATTAATCGAGAGATTAGCAGTGCACCTCTTGGAGCATTTAGCAGAACTTGAAGAAGTAGGGTCACTTACGGAGACGTCCCATATCCATTTTCTCCCAGAAGCCGAAGTTCACCGGGTATCGGTATATGCGGCACATATTCCAGTTCACCTTCTTGGATGTCCCGCCAAGAACACTTCGCATGTTTCTTCGTACAAGCAGAGCACGCAGTAAGGTGTTTTGTACAATCAAATTTCAACCGTCGGCATCTATCGCAAGGTGGGTAGATAGGGTCACCACGAGCCAGCTTCTCGATTTTGGCAGCCATTAAAACTCGGTATTGACCTTCCATGCCATCTTCCGAGGAAGTGTTGTGATGAGACATACGCCGATTGTCTGCGTCTGGATTTCCGTTGAAGATATGCTGACTTGTTGCATCTGAAGAACGGCTGGCTTTGCCGCGAGATTGTGGTGGCATTGACCGGCCTCGATCGCCGCTGAGAAACTGCTCAAGGAGCTGCTGTTGTATATTTGTTATGTCGTTACTGGGAAGGTTTGATAATCTGGTGGTGTTGATGGCTGCGAATGGTTGGGGAGAGAAGGTATGGGCCTCTGGGGATGCCTCAGCCGCTGCTGCAGCCGGCTGTCGACTCATTACTGCTGTTTTTCGACCTTTGAGATGGTAGTTCAGTTGCCTTGCTTTGCTGGCAACTGCATCGGCTTTCTTGATGAGCATAGCAAGACGAGTCTCTAAAATGTTCAAAGTAGCCAGCTCTGCGGATTCATCCTCAGGAATTGGCTGGGTTGGAATCATTCGTTCCGGACCTCCTGACACAATCAATCGGTAATCATCTTCTGAGATCTCGATTTGAGCTCCCTTGATCCAGAAGCGGCAAGTTCTGACACCCGGGACAGAAGAATCGCCGAGAAAGAAGTCCGCTGGGTTGGTACGAGCGAATGTGACGATATCGAGCCAGGTTGCAGGAGATTGCTCCATGCCAAATGCCTTGATGGGACCATCGAACAACTTCTCAAGCGACTTGAGGAGAAGAGGGCCAACGAGTTTGGCACCAAGATTGGCAGCTAGACTTTCGTGGCGCTGTAAAACACCTGTAAATGTTAGTATGAATAAGGCAAGTTCCCAGAGCGATGATCGATGGATATTTTAAAGGTTATAATGCAGGTTAAAACAAAAGATCAATAAAAATCTTTCGAACTCACTCGAGCTAACTCACTTGAGCCCCACCTCGACCCGTCTATTTCAACCATATACAACTTACAACTACGCAGCAAAAACACGAAACTACCAACTAACCTTCATAATCATCAATCATCCCCAAAACCTCCCCAAAAGTATCTGCACCCCCATCTATCAACTGCAACCTCTCAGGCCGCGACTTCACCAAGTAGTTAATCTGCGTCACATTGCCAACGCTCGGTCGAGGGCGTCCAACATCATCCGGGGTGCGTTTCCTCTTCAGCCCGGCGTCCGTATTGGAGGATTGCGTTAGATTTGGGGACTCCATTTTGTAGAACTTGTAGAACTTGTAGACGCTAAGGGGAGTGGTAAGACTGGACGGAGGGGGTGGGAGTTGTGATTCCGAGCGGAGAAAGAGGGACGTGGTGGACCCCGCTCGCCGATGTTTGCACGTTTGCGACGGAAAAGTAGAAACGGACGTGGCCTGTGCAAAATCAATTCCTGGAGAGGAACGATGGCTCCTGTGTTCTCACGCACGTTCCGAGGAGGAGATTGGGAGATTGGGGATGAAGTGAGGAGGCAGGAAGGTTGGCGGACACGTTCCTTCCGCCGCGGCGCTTCTCGGTTATTTCCCTTTCCCACCCCCACATCAGCATCATCATTCCTTCCTCCCGTGACCACCTTCCTTCCTTCTCCATTCCGCCCACCATCCTTTTCCAGCCTAGCTCCAAATACTCCACTATCAACCAATCTCAGCCTCATCGCGGAACTTTCACATCCCCACCCATCCACCAAGCTCGAGCTCCAGGACGAGAGACGAAACCATGTCCGAACGAGGCCAACAACGCGGAGGCCGTGGAGGAGGCAGGGGCGAACATAGAGGGGGACGGGGTGGTAGAGGTTTGTTCTCATTCTTTCCCACATCATCTTCCATCCCCTCCTTCAATCTCCAAGCATTAAACTAACAGTAAACATAGGAGGCCATGAGGGCGGCAGAGGCGGCGCCCACACTCCCGGTGAACGTCCTAAAAAAGAAAATATACTCGATCTAGGAAAGTATATGGATAAATCCATTACTGTGAAATTCACCGGTGGACGAGAAGGTTTGTTACCCCTCCCCCTCCATATCAAACCTCAAAACCCATACCATCCCCTCCCTTCCCCTCAACCCCCCGCTAACCCCCGCCCTCCCTCCAGTAACAGGAACACTCAAAGGCTACGACGCCCTCATGAACCTAGTCCTCGACGACGTCTCCGAAGTCCTCCGCGACGACGAAGGAAATACGAGTAGCAGGGCGCTGGGCCTGGTCGTGGCGAGGGGGACGCTGTTGGTGCTGGTTAGTCCGTGTGATGGGAGTGAGGAGATTGCGAATCCTTTTGTGCAAGCGGAGGGGGATGAATGATTATGCTTTACGGTAGGAAGGTGGAGAGGGAAAGGGGTCCCTCGACAGGGCAGATGGGAATAAATATCGGCGTGGCGTGTGCTGTCGGGAGATTTGGAGACAGACTATGAGGGCGCTGCGGAATGGGGAAATTTACAGAATCGCCAGAGATGTGAGAAGAATCTCAATGGCAATGGAATATCATGCAAGCCAGGGGTCATTTGGAGAAATTCGTGAAAGACACAATGAATCAAGTTTCACAGTGCAATGAAGAAAGAGATATTATTTCTGAGTGTTTTTCATTGATTCTGCGATACTATTAGGAATCCTCTGCAAGCAAAGTGCATCTCAACACCTCATTCCTCTAATATTCTCCACCGCTGTTTACAATATGTCTTGTGTAATGTTTTAACATCCTTCAACGGCGGCTCGGTTTCTGTAGATCCGCCCAAGCAGAATTGACCTGTTTCTTCACCTCGTTATACGAGACGATAAATACAGTCTGCTCATCTCTACTCGTCAATGTGATTTTCTCCTGGCTACCAGCATCGAGTTTATTTAAACAGGCAAGGATATGCCCCATATCAACAATGGGTCTGCCTTCCGCGTTGACTTGGTGGAAAACGTAGTCTCTGAATAATTTCAAGACGTAACGCTCGCCATTTTCGCTCCAGTTGAGTTCACCGTCGTAGTCTGGACGTTCGTTGATGCTGCCAAGCTTCATGAGAAGCCTGACAATACGACCATTCTCAACTTCACGGGCGAGCTCAGAGTATAGTGTATCGTTCGCGTGAAGACTGCTGTCGAAGGCGTCGACGATGTGGTTAGAGATACCGATCAGTAGCTCTGTAACGCTTTTGGTTGCTGGTGCTTGAGCTGGCGTGAGAAGCCATATAATGGTGTCTCGCAACTCCCCAGTGTAGCTCCTGGATAACTGGTCTACAAAACCAAGCAGATTATGTGAAGTCATGACAGACAGGTTGTTGGTTGCGATTGATAGGATGAGCTTTCCGAAGTGGATGAAGTCCTCCTGCTGCAACTCAGCCAGTGGGCGTTGAGCATCAAATTGGACAACGTCGAGGACGGAGCACGCATTCAGTCGGATGCGGCCTTTGTCAGTAAGTATGACCTTGCTTGGGTCAATGCAGCGAACTGCTAGATTGGCCGAGTGTACCGATTTGATAGCAGAAGCAATCTGCACAATGTAACTCCAAAGGACAGGCTCTGGAACTGCTTGAGAGATTCGGTTGCCAAAGCGGTTTGTGCTCGTAAAATGATGTTCAACCAAGGTCTTGGAAAGGGGATGGTAATTGGTGACAAATACCAAAGAGCTGTCTCCGAAGGCGCGTGTAGTAAATGCATCGACGACAGAAACTACGCCGCCACAATTAACTCTGCGCCAATCCTTGACGGAACGAATAGCTCTTTCGTTGGTCAATCGATAGCCTGAACATTATTAGCATTGAAATTTGAGCTGCGGAAGTCATTGCTTACCCTCAAGTCTACGGAGGCAGTACATGTGGCCGTTCTTGATGGATGTGGCCTTGTAAATCCAGCTGGGGTAACCGAATACGGCAGCACTCTTGCGATGGCTTGTATCTAAAGCGACTAGACTATGATATGGGTCAACGGTTGGAAGTTGGGAGTCTAAAAATGTTAGAATATCATTAAAGTGGAGGGAGACGGAGCCTACTAGGCATGACTTGAAATGTGGCTTCTGCCTTCTTTTGCAACTCCTCACGGAGTGTCTCTGGCATAAAGAAATCATGGGCATGTCGTTGATAGGCCAAGATATCTTCTCTATGAGGACCGATTGGCGCATACAAATGATATTGGAGCTGAACGATTAGCAGGAGTCAAATTGGTGGCCTATGGAACTTACAGGTTGGTTAGTTGTGATGAAGGCGGCTGGGGTCTGAAAATAACCAGCCCCATTGCTGGATATGTTGTTACTTTCGTCGTAGGGGTTATAAGGAGTAGCTGTTGAAAGTGCTTGATTCACTCCGGTCATAGAAAAAGGATCATAAGCTGACTGTCCATCTGAAGCACCATCGGCGGCTAAGGCCTGAAAACATGGTTAGCAATAGCCCTTGCAAAAGAATCAACATCTTATATACATTTACAGTGTCAGATAATTCGTAATTTTGCGGCGTAAATTCGCGAATTTGCGCAGGATTGAAGGCTGGTTGAGGTTCTGGTTGCGAAGCAGGAGTGGTGGCACCGCTGGCCAGACTGCGAGGTGTAAATGGAGCTGCATTGGCAGCTTGTGAAGAAATAGACGATGTCTTGCTCGGAACTGCGAGAGTTGAAGGTGTGAAGGAGGGCGAATCTACGTTGAGACTCTTCTTGAGCCTGTTAATGTCAGTTTCTGGACTCTTTCCCATCATCATCATCATTTCCTCCTCTTGGGTTCTTGGGAGACTTCTGCGGGCTGACTGATCTGGAATATCTCCGGACGCGAGTCTGAAGGAAGTCGTCCATGTTGTTTTCGGGTTCATCGATGGACGACAGTGCGTCTTCAGTAGGGAGGGATGAATCGCTGCCATTGTCAACCCCGCCTCTCTTGGGAGATTTGGATTTGCGGCGTGACTGTCCGATTGGAAGTGTTTTGAGACTTGGTGTTGAATTTGGACTTGGTGTTGCATTTGCAGGCTGTTCTCGTTGACAATCTCGGGCCGGTACGGCTGGTGAGGATATATCATGATGTTTCGATGCTTCGTTACTGGCAGTGGGCTTGTGCCCGGGGGGAGGGCTGTTCTCTGTTGCATCTGGGTGTGCAGCGGCACCTGAGGGCCCAGAAATGGCGTCTCTTCGCGGACCGAGCCTCGATCCATGGTACTTTAGGGTAGGGGGATAAGGCCAAGACGCAGAGCTGGACCCGGAGCTGGAGTTGGAAGTAGAACTGGAGCTGGTGCATGCGTTCCTCTTGGACGTTTTATCTTTACCAGGCATCGTATCGAGTCGTTGGAGGTTGCTGTCGTTAAGGTCGCGAAGTCATGGTGTGGTGAAGGCACGATCTCGAGTGCAGCCTTGTCGCTAGCCTCGCCAGAAGTGTGTCGGAGGAAAGAGCAGAATAGAACAGAAAACAAAACCAAATAGACTTACAATTCAGATTGCCCAGATATACTCTTATTGGGATCATGATTGAAGGCACAGCCTTGATCCTCATAGCGGCAATGGCCGTATATCAATACATTTCGGCACAGGGTATCCTTTGCATTTTCTATGTACTCTGGTAAGCCCGTGTCTTTCTCTGCAGGCGCAATTGTAATGGCAAGAGCGACGCACCTCGCCCCTTGGGTCTTGGGGAGCTAACTGGCTTCCGCAGCTCTGGGGAGTTGAATCTTGCGGCTGCCATCGCGTCTCGTTTTCGGTATCTCTAACTATCTGCCACACCCCGATGACACGTTACGGAGTCTGCATTGCAGTTAGCAGAGCCCTGGAGAAGACTTGGGGTAGAAAAGAGTGAGGATTGGGAAGGCGCGCGCGGGTGGATGAGTGAGAGAGGGAAGGAAATACCAGGATTTGCGGAAGGCTACCTACCTGATTCGAGGGAACATTTCTGAGGGTGCTACACAATATGGATCTCGCATCGAGAGACAGCGGGATAATGGATCCCAACTATCACTATCTCGAGGAAAGAATTGCGGTTTCACGGGTCCATTGCTGTCAGGTCTCGGTGGGTATACATACAAACAGACAGAACCAATGTCTTTCTCGTCGCCCGGCCTGCTGATGATGTGAAGTGGGAAAGACGCGGGGACCAACTGCTTGGCTTGGTACGTACTGTAGCTACTCTACTCCGTACTCCTGTAAATTACGTACTCCCGTACCGCGCTTCAGCCTTTGCCCGGATCGCGATTAGTGAGTGAGGTGAGACACCCGGATGATCCTCGCCGAACTCACCGATTCGTTGGATATCGAAGCTTGACTCCACCTCTTTAGGTAAAGGCGTATTGAGCTTTAGACTACCGGTACATTGAATCATTGTTGGCGGCCACCAGCATATCTCGTAGAGCTGCGTTGCCTGCCAATCTAATACGAACAACTTCCTCCAACTTGAGTCTTCTGATCTTCACTTTGACCGGACACCCTTGCTCAACTTCCTTCTGTCGTTCCAATGAGTGCATAGGAATACAGATTGTCTCAGGACAAGGAAGACATCTGGCAGGATGGCGACACCAGAGACCGATATCAGCGAGCTCTCCGAGTCGCAGCAACTGGCCTTGCAAACATACACCTCCGTTACAGATCAAGATGTGCAGGCAGCGATACCTCTACTCCAACGGTCACAATGGAATGTTGAAGTAGGTCGAATGGCATTATAATATTGGAAGCCTAGATGTGCTGACAAGTGTACTTACTTCCAGATAGCTATTGCCAAATTCTTTGATGGCGAAGGACCAGATCCAGTTGCCGAAGCTCTAGCAGCACAGACTGTTCCTCCTCCACAAGCCAGGAGACAAGAGAACCTACAACAAAGCCTCCTCCGAGGTCCATCCGGGCGCAACTCTCCAAATAGACCTGACGCAGCTCCGCGAATCGTTCCTCAGTCCGCCGACCAACTCGTCCCACGACCCTCCCTCATCCTCGCGATCCTATACAAACCATTCCAACTTCTCTACAAACTCTTCTCGCTCCCCCTCAACTTTCTAGCCTACCTATTTCCCTTCCTCCCGCGATTATTCCGTCGCGACACAACTTCCGGGACAGTAAGAAGGAGAGTAAACACCAGTGGACGGAAACCACTCAACCCAGACGATGCCGAACTACGAGTCCAGCGTGAGTTTACCGAAGACTACGGCGACAACGAGCTTCCCTGGTCCAACAAAGGCTACGCAGCATGTCTAGACCAAGCGAAGCGAGACTACGGCTTCCTCCTTGTCATCCTTCTCTCCCCCGAACACGACGAAACCTCTAGCTTCTGCAGCGAAGTCCTCATGAACGCAGAAGTCATACAATTTCTCCGCGACCCCGTAAACAGGGTCACATTATGGGTTGGCGATGTGCGTGATTCAGAGGCATACCAGGTATCCACAGCTTTGAAGTGCAATAAATTCCCCTTTACGGCTCTGATATGCCAGACGCCCGAAGTAAGCAGCACAGCAATGTCCGTAGTAGCGCGCTCAACCGGTCCCACGGACGCAAGAACCTACCTCGCTGAATTACGACCTAAGCACGCTGCACGCAGCGAGACGTTAGAGACATCACGCCAAGCGCAAGTGTTCCAGAATGCCGAGCGGAACTTGAGACAAGAGCAAGAATCCGCATACGAGAGAAGTTTGGCTCAAGACCGGGAAAAGGCTCGATTAAAGAGGGAAGCAGAGGCCGCGGTTGCAGCTGCCGAGAAGGCCAAATTGCAAGAGGAACTTGACGCTGCGGATTTCGCAGCTAAAAAGGAGCAGTGGCGAAGATGGCGAGCTTCGGAAATCAAAGCCGAGCCAAGTGCTGATGAAAAGGACGTTGTGAGGATCGCGCTCAAGATGCCGGAAGCTGCGCGTATCATGCGTCGATTCAGAGCTTCTGATAGTATGCTCGACTTGTACGATTTTGTAGAGTGCTATGAGTACTTGCAGGATGGCGAGAGTTCGGAGAAAGTCCCCGAAAAGCCAGAAAACTACGAGCATGAGTATAAATTCAGGCTTGTGAGCACGCTACCCAGGGTCGTGTATGAGGCTGAGTTGGCTGCTACTATTGGCGACAAAGTTGGCAGGAATGGCAACCTGATCGTTGAGCCGATTGCAGAGGACGATGATGAGGAGTGAGGGGTAGATTGGATTCAAATCAAGGAGCGAGGCGTTCAAGGCAGCGTTGGTCCTGGGTATATACTGTTCAATTGGGCCCTCATGTCCTTGTACAAGAGCAATCTATGCAACAATACAAAGAAGTAAACAATTAGAGTGCATCTTCAACAGCAGAACCAGAATCCCAGCAAGCAAGCTCAGTAACAATCAATGTAGGCCTGGCCTTCCCTCAAGTGAGGCTGATGATTCCACTCCACTCTTACTTCCAACGTCACCACATATCGACTGGAAATCACCATTACCCAAAAACTACAGCCCAATTCATCCTATTCTTTCACTATCTCATTTATTCATTCATTCTCATCTAACTCCATCAAGCATCCAACTTCAACCTCTCCAACAACCCATCTATCTTCCCCAACAAAACCTGATAATTAATCGCATCAGCCGCGAACTCATCGCCCGCGATTTCCCCATCAAGTGTTTTTATCTCGCCATTCATGAACGGATCGGGATCTTTCTCGTTTTCATTTCCATTTACATTTACGTTTACTTTTGCTTGAACGTTTACGTTTGTGTCGATGATGATGTTGATGTTTTTATTGGGATCGGGATCGGGATCGGTTTCGGGGTTGGTGTTTGGGTCTGGGGTTGGGTTTGGAGGGTCGGAGGACTCGTTCATGATTTCTTCGAGGCCCGAGTCTTCGAAGCGGAGGCGGAAGCGCTCGGATAGGTAGTAGCGGATGCTGTTTTGGGGAGGGTGTGGTTAGTGAGGTGATTTGATGGGGAGATGTTTAGGAGGGTAGGGATTGAGAGGGGCAATGGGAAGGGGAGGGGAGGGGAAACAACGGGGGAGCATACTCGTCGAGTAATTCAATACTATCCGTCTCCTGCCTCTTCTCGATCCGCGAGGCGGATTCCTGGATTAACTCTTCGAATTCCTCTTCGTCGATGTACTGCTCTAGTCTATACGCTAGATAGCGCGCGCTGAATTCCTCGAGGCGCTGGATCTTGAGGAACCAACCGGCGCGTATCACATCATAGACATTGATCTTCTCCACTTCCACGTCCGCATCCACTTCCGCGTCTCCTACTCTTTCCACATTATTAACGTCGGCATGAGGCAAGTTCATAGTACCGTTCCCGATGGTCGAAATCACAGTCGCGGCTTTCGTTTTTAGTTTCTCCAGGAACAACATATCTGCCGCGAAGAGCACATCTAGCGCTTCCTCAATAGGGATGTGGCAGTTTTCCGTGTACAGGAAATCGAGCACGATTTCTAGGACCGAGGGCGTGCATGCTACGGAGATGATTTGCAGGTGTGGCGTGAGTTGGGCTTCTAGGAAGGAGGATGTGAACATGGTTTGGAAATAATCGCAGCGGAGTAGCATTGCGCGGTGGACGGGGAAGAGGACGCTTTTTTTGGATGGTGGTTGGCGAGAGCGTGATGGTGAGCGTGAACGTGCAGGCCCAATGGGTATGTTGCTTGTTGATGCTTTAGGGGTTTCGATCCCAGGGGAAAAGGTATCTTCAGAGGTGGCCTCTTCGTCGGCGCGCAGTAAGACGTCGGCGAAAATACCGTTGTCTCTTGTCCATTTTACATCCTGCGCTTTACTGCTATCGATTTCGATTTTATGTCTCAGCACATTCTCCCGATACCAAGTCTCGATCTGGGCTCGGCCTCTGGCAATTTCATCTTGGTGCCGTTGCCGCGCTATTCGTCGATCGCTGCCAGCTAGTATACCTTCCCATAACGATTCTATTTCGAGCTGTTTGGACACTTTGTCGATGCCCTTGAAAACTTCTTCTTCTGTGACTTGACTCTTTGAGGATAGGCCTAGATCGGAGGGCACGTCACCGAGGTAGAGATATCGCAGGGCGATTTGGAAGGCTTCGGGGGGTATGGTGTTGGCTAGTTTCCAGAGGGTGGTTTCGGGGGCATCGGCGAGTTTTTGGGAGAAATAGGGAGAGCGGGCTGAGAGGATGAATTTGTGTAGGTTCCAGGTGGATGAAGAGGCTGTTAGACAGATGTCTGATGTTTTGGGTTCTTCTCTGGTGAGGAGGGAGGTTATATGGGCGGCGAATGGTTGAAGAGGATCGGTGCTTTTTGAATAGTCGTATTGTAGGAGGAGGTTTCGAATTCTGTTGTTCAAGGCGTTGTAGAGGCAGCGTTCGCCTTGGAAGGTATCTCTTTCGCAGAGAGCTCCAGATTCGAGGAGAAGCCGTACAGTTTCGTAATGTCCGCAAAGTGAAGCCTGGTCGATAGTTAGTGATTTGTCACGAAAGTAGATTATCCCACTCACTAAAATCAAAGGAGTGTAATCGAATAAATCCCTTGCATTGATATTGACCCCTGAAGCGATTGCCTCCTGGCAACCTTTCAAATCCCCCACTCGACAAGCATCACAAAGCCTCGAGAAATCTGGACTGACGTCAAGAGGGCTGTCGTCCCGCAAAACTCCATCGCGGATAAGTTTGTGCTCGTCTTTGAGCTGTACCTCTAGTTCGTCTTTCCGCAAAACCATTTTGAGTAAAATATAGTCAAATGCAAGCTATTGTTCAATACAGCAGCAGTGAAGCTGAATTCCGTGTAACCAAAAGAGTGGCAGTGGCAATCCATGGCAGAATTATTTATATGTCGTTATCCGGCGATAAACCAAAAGGCGGAGAACATAATCCCTGCAATCGCTAACCCCCCAATTGCTCTGCCACCCACCAGCACCAGCTTACCTAAGCTAAGTCAACAGGGCAGTTTCTCGTTGCTGTAGCAAAGGCCGTAAACAGGAGAAACGGCGATGCGCAGACGGAAGCACGAACTCTTGAACAGTTCACGAAACAGTACAATATCCAAGTCGACAACCAACAACTCGACAACACTTCCAGGATCCCATCGCCTCGCATCGCACAAGCCAAATACTCTCGCTCATGGCATTGGCTGTCGCAATTTTAACTAACGAATTATTATACACCCACCAAGGACAATAGCTTTTGAAATCATGTCGGAAGGAGAGAAGTACGAAGTGTTGGAGAAGATAGGTGAGTTGCACGCACGGCATGAATGTATTTCCTAGTAATAACAGAGACTAACATCCCCAGGCCACGGCTCTTTTGGTATTATTAGAAAGGTGCGCAGGAAGCAAGATGGGCAAGTCCTCTGTCGCAAGGAAATCAACTACGTGAAAATGTCGCAGAAGGAGAGAGAACAACTACACGCCGAGTTCGCCATCCTGTCTTCACTGCGGCATCCCAACATTGTCGGATACTACCACCGCGAACATCTGAAATCTACCCAAGATTTACATCTTTACATGGAATATTGCGGCAATGGGGACCTGGGGCGCGTTATCAAAGACCTTACAAGCAGGAGACAGTATGCAGAAGAGGGGTTCGTGTGGAGCATGTTCTCCCAACTGGTCACTGCGCTGTATCGATGTCACTATGGTGTTGATCCTCCCGAGGTGGGCAGCAATGTTATGGGGCTGGGCAATACTGCGAAGCCTCGACAACCCGCTGGCGGGGTCATGATTCTGCATCGTGACCTGAAGCCCGAAAATGGTGAGTACTCTACGTGGTCCTATGTAATTTGTCTAATGTTTGGAAGTCTTCTTGGGAGAAGATAACTCTGTCAAACTCGGTGACTTTGGTCTTTCCAAAATCATGCAATCCCATGACTTCGCTTCTACCTACGTCGGTACACCCTTCTACATGTCGCCAGAGATTTGCGCCGCAGAACGATACACCCTCAAGTCAGATATCTGGTCCTTGGGATGCATCATCTACGAGCTCTGTTCACGGGAACCTCCCTTCAACGCCAAGTCGCATTTCCAACTTGTCCAAAAGATCAAAGAGGGCAAGGTCGCGCCATTACCAGGTGTTTACTCCCCCGAATTGAACGCCGTCATCAAGGATTGTCTCAAGATCAACCCTGATCGAAGACCTGATACTGCGACACTGCTCAACCTTCCTGTAGTGAAGCTGATGCGGAAAGAGAAGGAGGTAGTTGAGCTCGGACGAATTCTCAGAAACAAGGACGAACTTGCAAATCGCCGGCTACAAGAAGCCGAAGAGAGACTACGAAAAGTAGATTCCGACAAATCAAATATGCGTCATGAGATTGAGTCTTCCCTGCGGAGGGAATGGGAAGTCAAGGCCCAGTTGGAAATCAACCGTCTCGTCCAGGTCGAAATAGAGAGGTTGCAGAAGAAATTTGAGCAAGAAGTTCAGGAGAAGGTGGAGGTTGAAGTGCAAAGGAGATCAAGTACCGAGAGCGCAGTATCTCTAAAGGACTTCTCTGGGTCGGGATCTTTACCTCAACATAATGATTTCCCATTGTCTTCTGTGGGTAGCGGAGACGCAGATTTCCCAGACTCAACAGACCTTACCGAACTGTCCATTGATTCTCCGGAGCCAACGAAGGCTCTGAAGAAGAGCGCACGCACTCCATTTGGCCGAGCCCAGACTATGTTCGCTGGCGGGCCAGCTGGTACACCAATGGATATCGAAATGGCTGAACCATCTCCAATGTCAATTGCTTCACTTTCTCTTTCGCCTCGGCGAAACGGTGGAACCAAAGCACCCAGTACAGGTCGCAACATATTTGCCGCAGCTGGTGCAGCTGAAGCTCGCTGGCAACCGACCCTCATCGACTCCGATGATTCGGACGGTGATGATCTCCCTCCAGTACCTTCTCCAACACGACAAAAATCGTCAAAGAATCCATTCAAATCAAATGGTGCCCGACCACCATTGATTTCTCAGAAGACTGCCCCCATCAACAAACCCTCACAACCGAACATCTTCGCTGCCGCAAAAGCTGCCACGAGCTCAGCTTTACCAACTCTAACCAGCGCCCCAGATCTTCGACCACAACCCAGCAACGGCGCTCTAAAAGAACGGAGCTCATCCCCAAATAGGCGGCTCTCTAAAATCCCCTCGTCAGCCCAACTAGTCTCGCATGAAAACGTTCCGCTGTCCCCCACACGTAAGAGCAGTCTTAAAAACAAGAACCCCAATAGCGATGATCTCAACAAAGTTGCCACCAAGAACAACATGGTTAAAGCAGGCAGCAGCGGCAACCTCGCTCCCAAAGGCCGCACATTAGTTGAACTCGCTCAAGCTCGAGCAGGCGGCCGACCAGTCGGTGATGGGAATCTGAGCCCTGAACCCAAGGGCCGTGCTTTCGCTGCTCGAATGGCTGAGAAAGTAGGGTCTAGAGACCAGGAGCCCCCGGTTTGGGATCCGGAGAGAGACGATATGCCTAGTCCATTCTTGGTGAGGACTAGGGCGCCGAATCGGAGGTTTTGATAAGTGGGATGAGGTTGGATAAATGAACATGAATGAAGCAAGCAAGCATGCACAAAATAGCATTTCTTTTGTACTGCATGAGATTGGCTGGAAGGTGGCGTTTGTTGGATATGGATACTTATCATTGATTGATGTACTTTGCATTGGTGTCAGGTTGGAAACGTCTGGCTGAATTGGAGTGCGGAGTCAGTATCTAGAGTAGAGTAGGCGGCCTTAATTGAATTACTCGTCCCTGTTTCCCCACGCTTTTACTTTTAAATATTCATACCCCCGTAACGATATCTCGAAAATTCAGCAAGTGCTGTCCTAACTTTCGGAGGTTTTGAAGGAGGAATCACTTCCTTCAGCTGCTTTTCTATTCCGCGCGCATCTCGAAGCTGCAGGCTGCAGCTGTATTGTGTCAGTATTTAAGCACTCCCCGCTCCTTCTCTTCAGGCTAAGAAATACGAAAAGCGAAGGAAAACTTCACACTGTGCTCCTCTGTCTGTCCCAAAGCGCTTCGGATTGAAGAGCGATATTGAGTTGCATTGCCTCTTTATTTTTCGATACAGCGTATGTGTTTATTTATTTGATGTGATTTGTTCTATTATTGAATGAATGAATGAAGTACCAGATTGACAGCGAGGGGTGTTTTGACAGCAAGATAGTTCTAGTAGGTGTGGACTTTTAGTCGCGTATAGAATAAAAGAATATTAAGTGGTGTATGGACGGAAATTGGTTTTGAAGTCTACGGAGTTGTAGCTTTGAAATCTTGCTCGATCCATTGTGATTTCAGAGCAAGCTGCAAGCTTAATTGATGTCTGTGGAGTTGTTAGCTGTGAAGCGGTATGGATATATACCCTTGAGATTGACCCGTTTTTCTTGGGGGGGGAGGGGGTTCTTGGTGAATGTTTAGGTTTAACCACCCTTTTAATATTTTTGCTTTTGAAAAAAGATGTGTAAATCTATCTCATGCCACACCTTAGTACGGTATCGCAATATTGAAATCATACCTGGACAAGTTCATGGAGGTACATCTCTCGACATTCCCTCTTACACCCGTTCTATTTTGTGTGTGCTTTATAGTTTTTTTGTGGGGGGGCCGAGGAGTGGGGGTTTGATGTTTTATGGGATGTTCTTTCGTCTGAGGTTAATAATGACAGCAAATGTTATCTTGACAGCAGAAATTCGTTTCTTGTATTGCAATTCTGAGAATATATGCCCGCGAGACGAGATGCATGCGTTTTAGGAACGTCAAGTGCCGTGATATGATAAAGCGTCATAATCTCAATTCTCTCCCCGTCTCTATCTTCAACCCATGTTGCTCGTTCGTTCTCGTTCAAGACATCTAAATGTGTTGTGATTCCTGGTGTATGTACGCGGATGTTCTTTTATAGGTTTGGTCGTGGTGGTGGTAGTGGTTCAACGTACGGTAATTCACGTAATTGCGAACGAAGAATGAATTAAGGGTTAAGGCCCTGAGAGAGATTAGTAGCAGAATGGAATGGTATTTAAGATCCCCCTCTCCCTTGGAAATTGTTCATGCGAGGTTTACGCTTTCGAGATATTCCCCTCAGTGGGAGTGAAGAGAAGCTGCTGGGAATTTAAAAGTATGTCTCATAATAGGTGTTGTATATACTTACTTGAATTGTCAAGTGCGGCTTTGCGATTCATTGTTCCGGTCCTAGTGTAAGTAGTGAGTTTAGTGAATAAGGTAATGACAGCCAAAAGGTTTTGACAGCAGAAATGTTCTTGACAGCAAACTCATATCTCTGGGTAATTTAGGAATAAGAATCTCGAGTTTTAGGGTTTAGTGAAAGTTCTGAGTCTGGATATAGCGTTTGGATGGATGTCTCCCCTTACAGGCAAACATGCTCGGTCCACAACTTGATTCTCCTAAGCGTTGTTTAACGTATCCGCATATTTCCGCGATGGAGCATTCATTAAGGGTATCTGCATTCAATTTATACTGCCAGTTTAGTAAAGGTGGCGAGAGTCTACAGCTTTGCACCTGTTTATAGTATGCAAATATGGCCATGCAAATTCACTTTAAAGTACAGGAATATTTTATGGTTATGTGATTGATATTTCCCTGATTCCAGGCCCTAGTATTTCGTTATTTGCAAACGACTTGAAAGCTACGAATAACTATTTGCTAGCTAACCCCCCTAACAAGACTATTTAAGGGAATGGATCGAGTAGTATGTGTCCATTCCTGACTTCAAACCCATATCCGATTTAATCAAGGTAGGAAATATTACTAACAATCGGGACGTTCTGTACACCAATCACATGTTTTGCTTTGGGCTGTATCATCTACAGCCAGTATGTAGCTACTGTTATACAAAAGCAGGATACTGCCTAATTAGAAAACTGGTATCATTCGGGGGTTTATGCAAATGTTCTTGTCTTGCTCAATTTACCAAGTAGTGACGCCCCTGAACTTATAGCGAGTGAGCTCGCTAAATCTGATGTCTTGCGCACTAGAAGCCCCTATGGCTCAAAGAGCTTTAACGCCGATTGAGTGTACAATCCATAACATTGCCACGCAAGGTAATTTTGATTTATAATAGCGCTGTTAGCTTCTGGAATATAAATATCAGGATGGTGAGGATACTGAAATATAATTCAAAAATCTTAGTTGTCTCCAAAGAACTTGGGATTCGAGTATTAGTCATCTATCTTCGTTACAGTAGGGCACCAGGGGCTGACAAGCCGAGTCAATCACGTTGTAGACTGCTAAATTATCTTGCCTGGACGCCTGAGATCAATCACTCCTTTCATCCTCCGCAAAATACTCCGAAAGTATGGATAGACGCGTTCGCACTGGCTGCATAACCTGTCGAAAAAGACGCATCAAATGCGACGAAGCAAAGCCTATCTGCGCCCGCTGTCGCTCTGCCAACTTTCTCTGTGAAGGTTACGCGACGCCAAAACAGGCACCGGCAACAGCGCTTCTCTCCGACTCTAGCCCTAGACGTAACTCTCACTCTCTTCGTGAAAGGGCCTCTTTTGGTGAGCTCTCATGGCGGCACACGAATTGGCGACAGGAGCAGTTGCCCCTCTATCACCACTTTGTGACGACAACCGTTGTTCGGCTCTTCAGGAGCGACCATGTCAACTTCTGGCGGGATCAAGTGGCGCAGATGTCGTTCGGCTTGGACGTCGTATATGAGGCTCTTTTAGCTATCGGCGCAATGCACCGGTCGTCACTTCTCAGTTGTCTGAATGAAAACGCCCCGGAAGCTACTAAATTAAAAGTGCTCGGGCTCCGTGCTTATGGAGAGACTCTTCGACTGTTACCCAGTCATTTAGGTCAAAATACAACGACAGAAATATCTGCTGTACTTGTTGTCCTGATGCTTCTCGCTTATTTCGAGGTATATTATGGAAATCTCTGCAAGATGAGACTTGCTAATTGTCATCTTTGAGTGTTTTATGGAGAATCCAAAAGGTACTTTTCGTCATCTGTGGGCAGCAATACAGCTTCTTCGAACTTCAGAGAACCGCTTCTCCGATGCTGAAGTCTCGCACATACTGCCAGTCTACGATGCTATTCTTCGTCTGGACTTCCTAGCGCAAAAGCTCGTGCCTTATGCGGGTTCCTCTTTCCTGAGATTCTCGAATGTAGCCAGTTTGGAAAGTCCGTTTTGGAATAGAGTCTCTCCTGAGTTCTCGGATGATTGCCATATAGATCCAATCGCTGTTGAGCGATATTCGCTGATTCGACTTATCTGTGGCCATGATAGGTTGAGCCGAATTATCTGGGGACTGTGGTGGGTTTATTCTCATATAGAAAGCTGTTTTCGTCTCAGGGGGCTGAGAGCTGAGAGCAGGAATATGCCGGCTCCCGAGGCTCCTTGGCTCTCCTCAGACGCCTGACTTTTGACTATACTAATCCGTTGGGACAGGGTTCCAACCAGCGAACGACCTACTCGTGATGAGTTAATGAGCTTTTACTCAGAGATGCAACTTTGGAAGGCAAACTCGCCGGCAACATTTGCCAGCTTTGATGACCAAGATAGCGCCGAAGTGGACGCCGCTCCCATGGAATCGTTTCCGATACCTCCCTACGCTTCTCACTTCTCCTCAACTGACGCAGCACTGAATGTCGTGATGTATAATGCTTATTTGGGATGTGCGGTGGCAATGATCGGTACGAATGACCCGGACCCGGCTTCTCGAGAATTAGAAGCCTTCAAACTCGTCTATGAAACCCTTCGTATCACGGCTGGACTGATTGAAAAGCACAAAGAGAGTTTGTACAAGCCTTGTGATGCCATCAGTGTGGGAATTTCGACGTACCTCTATCACAGTGCCCGTCGGTGTTTCTCCTCGGCCTGGCAGGAATGGACGATTGCTGCTCTTCGATCAATCGGCCGTGAGGGTCTATCCAACGGCTTCACTTTAGCGAACACGCTCGAAACAATGTGCGAACTTGAGGCACGGATTCGTCACGATAACGTCACCCCTTCGTGCAACGTTGCTGTAAAGTCTCCGCTAGGCCCTATAAACGGCCGACTGATACCTCTTCTGCTGCCTCATGAGGAAGGCTCCCAGCTCCTAGCGTTCTACCTCCGGTACGGAAATACGGAATATGATCGCAATGAGCAAGCTGTTCAAGTTGTTGCAAAAGCTACTTGGACTGAAGACATTAGCGGTACAGTCAAGTCAATGAATCTTGAAGGGTATGAATCGGCTGCTGCAGGAGATCTTGACGTAACAACAAGACCCCAGGCGGTTGAACTCTTTCACTCCTGGCGTAATGAAGTTGAAAAAGGGTGGCATGGATATTTGACGAAAGAAGTTCAGGAGGGATTTCTCCAAAAAGAAGGTCTTCCAAATCCATGATGTTTCACTCACGGGATGCTGTTGTTATAAAACAGCCAGGCAAATTATGGTTTGATATGAGATGAAATTTTATCGACACGAATTACTTCACATCAAATCCCATCAAAATCAAGCGGACGCCTTGATCAACTTCAACAACTCAACTGCAAGAGGCTTGGCACTCGCTGGATTCTCTCCGGTGATCAGCTTCTTGGTGGAGCTAACAATCACCTTTGGCTCCCACGGGGCCGCAGCCTGCTCATAGTTTCCACCGCTTGACTTCTCAAGAGCATCTTCCAAATGGAATGGCACTGGAATCTCATCGAAGTTGGTGTTGTACGACGCAACCTCAGCGTTACTGAATCCGGTGACCTTCTCCCCCGCAATAAGATAAGAACCATCATCGAGCTTGACGTTCGCAAGGGCGATGGAACCGTGGCAAACAGTAGCCAGGATGAGGCCGGCATCATAGAACTCGCGAATGAGTTTGATGGAAGTGGCATTTTCGGCAATGTCCCACATGGCTTGTTATCATCAGCAAGGGCTCAACCCGTGAGGTGGTTAAACTTACGTCCCAAGCCACCGATGTAAAGAATAGCAGCGAATTCCTTGGCTCTGCCAACGTAGTTCTCTAGCTTCTCGGTCTCGGTCCAGATCTTTTGCTTGGTGTTGAGGAACTCAACACAGTACGCGTCGTCCTTGAACAACTAGATGGAGATTGGATCAACGATTGTTGCTCCGCCTTTTGGTGACACGGTGACGAGCTCAGTCTCGGGAGCTAAGACTTCGTATGGGTGGGCGTGTTCGGGCTATAGCTCAAGTTAGAAGATGGATGAATGGGAGTTTGGGGATCTTACCAAGTACCATCCGGCTGCATGGGAGGACAAGACTGCGAGAACCTTTGGCTTTCCCATTTTTCTGGTTAAGATGACGGTGATGTTAGAGTAAGAAGTTAGGTTGAAGGATTGAAGAGTAGCTGAGAAGATGTATTGGATGCTGAGATATCACTCTGAAGAGGTACGAAGGGATTATATATACTGAAATGTTAAAGTCCTCTCCATGGTGACCGGCATAGTCGTCGACCATTGATAGGACAAATTACGAACCCATCCGAAGGCGTCGGTGGTCACAAAGAATATTCCGGAGAACTATCTGCATCGTTTACATTCCATCCGCAGATACCAGTGGCTCCCACTGCTGGTGCTTCTCGGTGGATGGATGGCCTTGTCTTTAGCCTGGATGAGTAATTATTTACGTGAAATTGTATATACATCGCGCCCGGCACGACCTAACATGAGACATGAGGATTCCCGATCGGACAAAGGCACCCCAGGCAATCAATATGATTAGCTGGCCGCATATGCGTACCCCATATAACCTTACCCCTGACAGTAGACTCGCTAGCCTCGCTACAACTACTGCAGCTTTATTTGGGGGCCCTTTTCCTTTGCCCTGGCCCCTTGGAGGGATGAAATAATCGCCGATAGCCGGAATCCGAAGACTTAATACCTAAAGGTCCCGGATTTACTTGTAGGTTGAAGGAATTCTATAGGGCTTACTCCGTAGGGTTTAGGACTTGTGATTGCGTTCTAGCTTCTTAATGTTCATGCCATATAGCACAAGGAAGCGTAATAAAGAGTTTAAGGGTTTATAATTAGCGGGATTTTCCCGGAGAAGGTCATAAAACACACTATGAGAGTTAAGTGTCATATCTGAAAATTCGTTTCTTACATCCATTTCCTTACTGCCCTCGAAAGGATCCCCTCTCTATTAGCAGCTTGACGAAAGGGGCTTAAGCGAGTGGCGATATATTTACCTAGTCTGTATCTTCCCCCTCTTTTACCCACATTCTCCGCAAACCAATCCTAAATACGTCTCGCCAACTGCCTGATTACCATCTCCCGTTCATCAACTTACTAGACCTCAATTTCGCATTCTTCTGCACTCTTTCGTCGAGTAAGATCGCGCCGAGTGTCGTACCTGGGATTATGGATTATATCAATGAAGGCAAAAGAAGAGCTGCTATGCACAACGCTGTTTGAATATAGGGAGTAGATGCCGGTGCTGATGATGAGCATAGTGAGGGAAAGTGCGATACTGTAGGATATGATGAGGTAGCGACTGTCGTAATAGTATATATCGATGTTTTTGCAGCGGGCCGGGTGAAGGCGATGAGTGTCGCGTTTGGCATCTTGGATATCATTAGCTGAGAAGATAGAACTGGGAACACGTAGGAGGAGTATTCGCTTTTGTTCTGTCTGGGATGGAAGCCGATGTCCACGGGACGAATTTCACTAAATACGGTGTGCTGTCTCCGAGCTCTCCTTGTGTTGCCGTTTCCCATAGGATGCTGGCTTCAATACCTGTTTAAAAGTTGTTCGTATGGTCGGTGATACTATTCTTGCTGTTATGTGACCTTGGAAATAGCTCATGATTTATTGATTCCACGGTTTCCATTACCGGGCCAATATCAAGTCAGTGTCCATCATGAGAGAAATGTTCCACCTGTTGAGACAACTGTTGCCTAAATAGAATGACCCTAGAGATAGAATCAAAGGCTATGATGCTTACGCTATACCGCTAGAGGGTTTTGGCACCTGAGCTTAGTGCTTTTATTACCACTCAAACTTCTCCTTAACTAATTCCTCAGACAACGCCCACAACTTCTCCGCCTCCTTACTCGACACCGTCCTCGGATTACCGCCATCATTGATCTGACAATCTGCCAAATACGCCCCATAATTCTCCTTCCCATCCCTCATCTCACCAACCCCCAACTTCGGATCCAACGCAGCAACGAGAGTCCCGCCCCGGCCGTCCTAAACTTATAAAGTCCTGTTTCCATCAAGCCCTCGAGAGCGTCGAGTGTCTCCGCCTCCATGTTCCATGAAAGCTCTGTCTGTATAACTCCTGGGTGGACTGCTAAGCTCAAGATCCCATGCCCATGCAGTCTCTTGGTAGTTGCGATTGCAAAAAGCACATTGGCGATCTTGCTTTGATTGTACCCCTCCAGAGGCAGATAGCTCTTCTCTTCCAAATCACCCGTTGCTCCCCAAGCGCGGTGAATGTCGTAAACGGGTTGTTCTTCCGCTGGCAGATCCTTGTTCGGCCTGGAGAAATTGATGTCGCTCCACCGTATCCCTTGTGCAAGCATAGGAGACGCCGAGCTGACGTTAACGACGCGCGCCCCTTTGGCTTGGAGGAGTTTGGGCACAAGCAAGCAGGTTAGGAGGAAGTGTCCGATGTGGTTCGTTGCGAAATGCATCTCAATGCCATCCTCACTTAACGTGCGCTCTGGCAAGTGCATTATGCCAGCGCTATTGACGATAATATCGATGCTGGGCACATCAGACCAGGAAAGCACCTCTGATGCAGCGGCGCGGACGGATTTCTGGCTCGAGAGGTCGACTTTGAGGGGCCGGTAGTCTACGCTAGGGAACTTGGAATGGAGGGCGGAGATGCTTTCTTGGAGCTTGGATTCGCTGCGGCCGGCAACGATGATGTGGGCTGGGGATTGAGAGGCCTGGAGTATACGATTAGTATAGACTTAAATGAGATGCGTTTTCACTTGCAAAAGCTTCCGCCGTCGTGAACCCAATCCCTCCCCGGTTAACGCCTGTAACGAGAATGGTTTTACCACGAATCAATTCTGCGAATGCATTTGCGACTTCTATTGCTTCAGTCTTGTCGTTGAATTCGGGGTGAGTTGTGGCTGTCATCTTGTCGGTGTTTGGGGTTGGATATAGTAGTGCGATGAGTATATTGTTTTCTACGCGTATTTACGGGTTGCGGAGTGACAGCTCTAAACTTTATTTAGAAAGA
>QGMF01000608.1:0-23564 GCA_007821475.1 Lachnellula arida | reverse complement strand
CCCCCCCCCCCCCCCGATTTCCTGCACCAGCCTCTCTAGTTTGTCACTATTCTCAAGCAAACGATGCATCGTTCCAACAAGTGCGGTAGTAAGCGTCTCACTCCCTGCCACAATCAACACCGTTGAATTCGAAACGATCTCCTCTTCAGTCAAATCTCCCTTCTCCATAAAACTCATCGCGCCCGGTCTTTCCGTCTGCATCTTCAATCTTGCCTGCATATTCTCTCGTGCTATGCCAAAAATCAAGTTCAGACCCGCCAGCGCGGACTTGGGCGTCACTTAAGGGATCAGAGCGTTCAATAGCGGATAGTAACCGATAGAATTGGCGATTAGAATGGCTATGAACTGTAAGATGACTGTTAGCTAAGGATGGTACTCTTGATTTTCGAGTCCGCGGAAAGAAGTTCCCCACCCAAGGTCGCTGATAATGTCGAACGTTGTGAAGTTGATCCAACCCACAAGATCAACCGCCGTTTCATTGCTCTGCCCTTCAACCTTCATTTGCAGTTTCTGAAGAAGGGTTTCGACGTAGGAAGTGATGAGCGGTCCCTGTGCTTTGACTGCTTAAGATGAGAACGCTGGTGCAAGAGCATGCCGGAAGCGTGTGTGCTCGGCGACGGGGGCTGATATCAGGTTGTGAACTTCAGTTCCGGGAGGTCTACTTCCCCATTGTGAGGGGCGCCGGAACTCTTTCCGAGAGTAGATATCTTTCCACGCGTCTGGGTCGATGAAAGAGGGTTCATTCGGGGCAACTCTAACGACAGGGCCATACTGAGAGTGGAGTGACTGAATGGTATAAGGGAGGCATCCAGAGAGCAAGGAGGAAACATAGGGGAATTGGAAGGCGCGCCAGAGAAAGGGGCCAGGTAGAGAGGAGAGAGAATGAAAATATGGATTATATATGGCCAGGGTCATGGGGTTATCTGAGGTCAGTTCTTCTCTTCCGAAAAGGATGTCATGGACTTACGAAGAATAGCGACGAAAAAAGCCATGAGCCCCTTCGCGAAGGAGATGTCAGTCATATTTCGATTATAGCACAGCCACCAACTTATGCACAGGAAAAGGATGACGGGTGAAACTCAGAAAACAATCTGCCACACTGTAACATCAAAATCATAAATAAGGGAGGCAGTCGAAGATCACGGCGTCTTTAACAACTAAATGGACACGCGGGGTTGGCACGAATGCACCTAATTTTCTCCTGTAGCGCTGACTACGGAGTATCCTTCTACTAGATTTCTTTTTTAAGTCTAACACTCCCCACTACTTGGTAGGTGTCTAGAATCCTGCGTATATAACTGGCTATTTACCCTAGTATAGATCTCCAGAACAGCAGAATATATAGCGGGCCAAAGGAATTTAGAAGTAAGCAGAGCCTATGTTTTACTCAATCTGAGCTCTTTAAGTGGCACGGGGTATAGAAATATGGAGTAAACAGTGGAGAGTGTCAGACCAGACTTGTATAAAAAAACGAGTACACGGAAACCGAAGAAATCAGATAACACTACGGCGGCAAAAAACTCACCAACGCCCCCAAGGATTCCAAGTGGTAGGAGGTAGTCTGAAAATATAAATCGGCATATATTATTATGACCTACAGAACATATAATATATATGACCCCTTGATATCTTCTTCGCATGTGTCTATCCCAGACCAGGGGGTATGCGCGGTAGAACGCCCACAAGAACAAATCCCCCGCCCAACCAAACCAAACCCGCTCAGATTACCACTCCTATTTTTCCTTTTGAAACCAGGGAAATTTCTTCTTGCTGGATTCTACAGTTCCTTGTGTTAATGGACTTTCGAGTGAAACACTCCGTTGGTATATATCCTGGGATAGTTAGTATGGATTACACAAGACAGCTTAGTTTGTAATGGAGATTCACCTCATCGTCCACAGGCATCCTGCAGTCTAATATCAATTCTCGTGCGATATCATGCTTCGCCAGGTTGGGGTAGGGCAGTACTTGGCTCTTCATAATGGGCAAGATGACCTCTGAGAGCACCTCGAATTTCTTCCAGTTGATCCGGTCCCCGTCGGCCCCAACAAAAGTCCGACTGCCTTCTTCAGCAGAGACTAGATCTCGACGGTGGAGAGGGATGAATGGAATTCGGGGCAAGGGAGAGTTCTCCCATGCTAGTCGATATGCAAAGTGACTCTTCTGGCTGCCCATCAATAGGACAAGCCGCGCGAAGCGCTTTTGGACATCCGCTGGGACCAAAGCCCTAGTTTGCGCTAACCGGTGAACAGCAGTTCCGTTGATACCCGCCAGCACAGCTGCCAGACCATTGTAGTTGTTCAGCTGGCGAAGTTTCAAGGCAACAGTCATGAATTTCTCCAGCATCTGAGCCCTGTGCTTGGCTTTGTCTCTCATTAGAATCATATTTGCGACCCAGCGCGCAATGTGATTGAAATGGTTGATCATTCGATTCACGTTGGCCAAGCTCTTGCACCTCTCCTTTTGCTCCAAGGAAAGACTGACATGCCGGACAAGGTCTCGAAGTCGGATGGAAGAGAACATGACCCAGTCGATCCTGGTCATCTCATCTGCAACATAATCGTCATGCGTGTCCATGAAGATGTGATAGCGGAATTTTGTCAGAGGGAGGGTAGCTTTTGGTATCATCGTAGCTGCTTCTCTCTCATAATCCTCAACTGTGTGAAAGGACGGCGCCAATGACCGACTTTCCGAATCGCCTCTTGATTGTTGGCTTTCCATGTCTTCCCCACTTTCCTCGTCGAGGGACAAAGTCTGCATATCTTCCTCGATATCACTACTTTCAGTGAGCTTACGTCGAAGAGGCGAGGCCGGTTCTGATTCCTCTTTGCTACTAGTCTCGCTCTCCACGTCAGCGTCAGTCCTCGCCCACCCCGTATCATCGTCCTCTACGACACGAGACTGAAGCTGCGTCCTCATGTCTTGTGCCGCGGCGGCAAACACAGGCTCGCTGTTTAAGTGGCCAATGAAAGTATTGAGTTTCTGACTGGTCGAAGGACTGGCAAAGTCTCCTGGATAGCCTGACACCCATCTGGCGAGCACCGCTAGAATTCTGAGCTGCGTTGCGGTGCGTGTCAAGTAGTGCGTATTTTTATCAAGGGCGATCCGTTCGAGTCGTTTCAGAATCGCTTTAAATAATTCGCCAGGAGCAGCAAACTTTCTATAGAGACAGAGAAATATATCAGAGAAATTATCATCTGCTCTAGACATGTTTTGGCCTAGAAGCCTATCAACAAGTTCATCAAATGTGACACCCGAGACCTTGGCAGGCTTGTCAAAGAAACTATCGTCATTTCGTTGCAATATGGGAATATCATCCGAATATCGGTATGCAGGGTCGGCATCGGATTCCTCCATATCGAGAAGAGTACTATCGACCGGCCGCCGGGAGACGGTTGCGGCGATCTTTCGATTCGGAAGGCTGGATGAGACGAAAGCGGTGGTGCTTCGTGTGGATCGGGGATGGAGAATTGATGAAGATTGGTCCGGCCATTTGGACGTTGCGAATGACCGCGTGAGGATATAGGTGGCGGCGAGGGAAAACCTCGGAGAAGTGAGAACTCTGAACTTGCTCGGCTGTGTTTTGAGTGCTGGCTGAGCGGCCTGGCTGGATCCTGGTGTGTTTCTAGATGGGCCGAAGAAGTGGCTCGACGACGAGAACCAAGCACTTCTGGGGCGCTATTTATAGCTTCTTTGAGTTAGCTTGGTTTCACCACCAACCTGGTAATAGCCTGTAAGTGCGTAATGCTGGTAGGGCTGTAAAAACATGTAGAAACATGTGAAAACATGTAAAAACATGTAAATACTATGTAAGGAAGACGTACGCAAACATGCAGAAAGCAGAGAGCTCTTCAATATCGGACGATAGAAAGAGTAATAAATTCTAGGCAGGCGCTCGCTGTAACTCACCATTTCTCTTTGACATAATAGCTCTAAGTATAGAGGATAACCCTAACCTCGCACTTTCAGGGACATTTTCAGCAGTCTTGACTGCCTCGACACACGATACGCAGAGGGCTTCCATATTTTCCACATCGAGTTGACGGGTGTTTTCTGGGTTGTCACATTTGCAAGATACGAGAATCGTTGGTAAAGAGGAGTTCACAAGGCCCTCTGGGACATTGGTCAGCTAAATCATACAATGGATCTCAAAAAAGTACTTAGAGTCTGGGGAAGCTCTGAAATGCTTTCCCTATTCATAACATCATATAGCAATAAAGCTCCATCCATGCGGGGGACAATGTGCCCGTTTATTTGTTTGGGCCATTCAATACGGCGATCCGGCGCTATATCGAATGATTCCAGGTCCAGCTCAATCAAACTAACAGTATAAACCACATTATCCACAGACATTCGAAGGCTCGAGGCAATTGACGTAGGCAGAGCTCGTAAGCCCAGTGCACGTTGGATAAGCGTACTCTTCCCAACACCCGCGCTGCCAATGATGGCAATATTTATATCGGACATTCCGCTTCTCGACTGGGGCTGCAATTGAAGGATCTGGTCAGTCTGTGTATCAATCATGGAGGCAGGGTAACACGTACGGGTAGTTTTAACTTCACAGCATTGTCGACTAAGGGTCTGTTGGGAGAGCGCGGGGGAGGTTCTCCTGGCGTACCATCATCCCGGTATCGATTCAAATATGTTGCAGACCTCAGTTCCTTTGCTAAAGACACCGAGTGAGGCGATTGGTAGTTCCTGAAGAATGGGTCGTCCTGAACGGAGGTAATAGAGTCCCTTTGGTCGTGCCCATTGGATCCGTGGTCGAAACTCAATGTCAGGTATTTGGAGTCTTTGCTTGGTGACGCCGCAACTGGTTCAGAGCTAGTCCGCGTTACGGGTGGAGCGGGTTGAGCAGTAGAGTTGGACTTGGATTTCCGCTCGCCTCGATGAGGGTCTCTTGAATGGGCACGCATTGAGCGATGGCGCGCCGGCAGGCCCCCCACCTCGTTCATAGTGAGGCCCTTGTCGGCGTCGCTGCTGTGTTGGGAAGGTTGGAGATCGCTTTCCCGCCAATAAAGCCCGCCTGTACTGTCTTGTCTGTGTCCTACCTTGCTTTGCTGCTATGCTGAAGCTGTCGGACACTTGCATGAATCGGTGTCGGTGTCGGTGTCGCAGCCCTATTTGCGGTACAGTGCAAGTAATAGTGTCCGAGAGCAGCAACATTATTGTCACGATGGTGGAAGAAGTGTCCATCTGTAGATCTCTAGAGTAATTTTAGGCTTTTCGCGGGGCTCAATTATCTTCAGACACGCGAGAGACATGCGCCGTCAGCTACGGCCCTGCAAAAAGTCCTCATCGGGCACTGCTATACCAAACTCGACATCCTAATTTTTGACAGAGGATGCTTCCGCCAGTCAAAGGGCACAGCCAACAATACTCGAGTACACGGGCCATCAGGACTACCGACGATCATCGCCCAAGAGAGCACCGCGCCTCTAGACTCCCACTCCTTCGCCCGTGGGCATGAAGACGGAGCGAGTGCTTCCTTCTCTTGCTGCCTCCCTTGCTTTGGAAGGCTGTGGAGGATTCCTGCATCCATGTATCTCTCGCAGGGCTGAATAATCCGGGGAAATGCAGGCTCTTTCATCTCGATATGTATATAATCTCCTCTCATCACTCCACGCCCACTCCCACTGGAGGAAAAGTATCGTTCGTTCGCTATCATTCAGTCTCTTCCTACTACAGTACTCTGGAGCCGTCTTCACTTTCCTATTGCTTTTATAATACATGAGCTTTTCGGCTCCTCATCGCCCGACTACTTGCTGCCCTGCCATGCCAAATCTTCCCTCTTGCGGCCCCATGGCCAATTTTTACCATTTGTGGCTCGGGCTGAAAAATACACCTCAGTCAGCTCTTTCTGACAAGGTAGTTTATCCACCTGTCCCATGGCATTGGTCTGTTGGCCGTTCTGCCCAGCGAAACTCTGGGTATGTTCGCAGCAGTAAATGTCGCCTCTACTATCTTCAGCATGATACTCTTCCATATAAAGATCGTCAACACATGGAGCTGTGGTATCTGCGGAGGTAAGCAAAACACAATTGGCCCTTCAACTAAATCGTCTCTCGTCATGGCCCTTGGCTCAAACGCTATCGTTACGACTCTTTACAACACTAGCCCTGGCTACCAACATGGTCAGATATATGATCTCTTGCTATTCTCCACAACGAGACCATGACTCGGTTATCTTGTCATGACGCTTTTCATCGGTGCTTGGGGCGAACCGGAGGAAGAATGGGTATGGAGAGTCCGCTGCCAAGGCTGATGATTTCTAAAGTCATTCAGTTGCTTATAAGAACGTGTTGTGCGGCAGACGGCGAACTGGGCGAAGCAAAAGAAGTTTCTTCATGTTGGACTATAGGCGAGCAATATTTATACTGGAATCATGTGCTCTGTTATCGTTGATCATGGGTTTCTTTACCATTCTGCTTCTGCTGCTGGCCTTGTCTCGGAAATGTAAAGGGGAAATTTTAAGTGATTTACTTGTGTTCCTGGCGTTCATCTACTGTTCGACGTTCAGAACGTGCGTATGAACCAGTGCTAATTTACTTCTTCAGGTTCTGTTCTGCTAAGTTGGCTGAATGAGGCCTCATTCATTTGGACTGTATTTGCTGGGCATTTCTGTCGTGTGTCGACACAAACTCCCCTGATCGCAGTACGGAGTACGTAGGTGATATGGTTGGAGTGGGGTGTAAGTTGAATTTTGGACTGCCAAAAGCCAGACCAAGCAGTCAACATACACTTCTACTTCGAACTCTCACGTAATGATACGGTGGTTTGCAATACGTAAAAAGCAATGAAAATTCCAAAGAGCAGGGCAATCCCTGACCCCCACTTGAAGACATCTACCGACATATCAGATCAAAATGACCTGTACAAGCTACAGATGACAGCCCCTTCACTTACAGACACGTCGAAACAAACCAGGAATCTTCATGTACGTGGAAAGTATCTTGTACGCGTCGTAACATGGTGGTAATGGCAGTGGTGGAACACGCACAAAGAATCTGGTACGATGTTTGACTTCAGGCTCAATGCAACGCCAACAACCAACGCCATCGTGCAAGGTTTCCCAAACTGTAGGCATCTCGTAGTCCTCCGGACTTCGGACAGTAATCAGTACTGTGAATTCCCGAACGTTGCGGTCGTAGATTGATCTGAGTCAACTCCAGCCACAGCGAGAAAGATGATAGAAAATGGAAAGGGACTGGTCTGGAACTTTGTGCTTTTTCAAAAACGGAAAGCTCCGCCCGGATGAATAGAAAGCCACGTACTCCAGTAGACAACTAGAGCAAAATAACTTATGCAGAGTGCTATGTCTCGTGCAAAAAGTAAAAATAAACTCGAACGATCACAAGAAAACAGCAAATGTTCCCCACCAAATAATGGTGCTTGTTACTATTGCTAAATTTACTACCCCTAGCTACTGTAGTGTAGAGCCAAAAGTGGGCTGGGCTAGGTGCTAATCCCCGTACTATACTCTGTTGACCGTAGGCCATAAGATCGCCGTATCGCGGGGAAGATAGGAACAGGCCTCGACCCCTCCAAGAATGCGCACGCCGTCCAGCCCGTCTAGACTTCGAGGTCACACCAAAGGAATTAGGGAAAATGACGCAAGGAACAAGATCCAACCCTAAGGATTGATTGGAGCTCTCTCTCTGCCAAGGGTATGTTTTCAATAGAAAGCCGCCTGCTGAATAGGTCGAGAGCTCCGGCCTCTCGATCGATGTGCAATATGCCTTATAGTGCCGTAGGTATTTTAGGGTCTTTTTAAGGGTCCTGGCGAGAAGCGCTTCGCTTCATTCCGGCGGCTGGCTTTTCTCAAAACCTACCTAGGTGCCTCACGGTATCTGCTCATGACTGAGGGTAGCACATCCTCCGGCATTCAGTAGTCTCTTGAGGTCGGTGGCTAGTTCGGAGTGTTACTGGACATCTACGAAGTACTTCTACCGGTGTGCCTGCACATCGTACGACCAAAAAATCGAATCTACCATTGCCGAGCTTCTGCAGTGTCTCGTGCAGCTTGTTACACCACGTGCCCCTACTGGAACATTTTTGTCTCGCTCTGTACGCACTTGACATACCACTGTTTCTCATATAATAAAGGCGTTGGTCGCACTTTTTGAATCATGGCTACAGTCACCCAAGCGCCTGCTTTACAAAGACCTGTGGTAAGTGTTTGAGTTTGCTGCTTCATGTGCATATTTTAACCTCACCACCAGTTGAAACACACAAGATCAACGTCCCTCCCAGTTCCCGAATCCAAGGCCAATATGGCAAGGCGGGGGGCCAAGCCAGAAGAGCCATTTGACGCAGAAGACTTGAGTCGTCGACTTACAGCTCACCTCGCTGGGCAAAAAATCAAGGCTGAGCGACGACGTGAGGTTAGAGCCTCGAAGGTTGCTGAGCCGAATGGAGGCTACCACCACGTGCCGAAGGTAGCGGCTTTGGCCTTCGAGAGGACGGCCACTCCAGTTGGTAATACGCAGCAACAGCGCAAATTATCTCACCCCGTTCTGAAACCACATCTGGGACACTCTCGCGAGAATCACAGTTCCGGAAATTCGTCCATCAAACTCAAGAAAACCCAAGCCATGGATCAAGCAATGATCGAGAAGGAATTGATTAGGAATCGCAATCCGTTCCAATGGACTCACCACATGGAAGAAGCTTTAGAAATCGATATGGGGCGTGATTTATACAAGCCACCACAGCGGACGTTTGACCCGCCAGAATTCGCCCATTTGAGAGGGACCAACATTTCGAATGCTCCTCGCTCTTTAAGTACGGGCGATGTGTTTTTAGATAAACGGGTTTCAATAGCCCCGAGGGCAAAACAAAAACCAGCATTTGATGCAAGGGACAGAAACGACTGGGCACAGCGAGATGAGGAGGGTGAGATTGGAAGACAGAAGAGGGAGTGGGCGGGTGCTTTCTTGAGGAAAAAGGATTCAATTTGGATTTTGGGTAGCAGAAAGGAAAAGAGTAATAGACAGAATAAGGAAGCTGTTGCGGATGCTGGGGATTTTGGATCACCTCTAGATAAGAAGGGGAGATTTCTTGCTCGATTTAAGCGCAATACTAATTGATGTGCCTGTTAATCTTACATTGGCTTGCTATGCGTTAGGGACTCTTATACTGAATTCAATGAACCTATCAAGCTTCCCGAGCCTGGCATTTGCGCAGTCATTTAGCTTCCCATGCGGTAGGTCTATGCCACATTCCCGTTCTTGCTTCAATTTCGTTAGCATAAGAGCCCGTTGACTGCCCTACAGTATACGTGCTTACCAGACAATCTGCGCTGTTTCCCATAAGCATCCTATGTTTGGTATGTGTTTCTGGTAGTGGATTGTGTCGGTCGTTTGCCTGGGGTAGTTGAATCTCATCACCGCTCATTACTCAGGAGCTGCTCAACGATTCTGGCATTTTCCTCGGCTATTTCTTTCTCGATCAATTCCGCTGTTTGATCGCCTTCCACTTCGGAGAGTATCTGGAGGACCAGCCTTGAGTACTCTCGAATGCACCTTCCATCGTCGTCATTTGTATTCCTGGCCTTTGAAAGTGCTTCAACGCCTTTTTGAAGTCCACGATCTAAGTTCCAAGGCTCTTCTTTTCCGCCCCTTCTTGAGCCGCCTTCGCCGAAACGGTTGCCTTCAACGGGCGGTAGCGTGGCACTGTTTATATCTTCGAGTTGTGACCGTAGATTCGGGTGCCTTCGGAAGAGCTCTTGTAGTTCTTTCGAGCTGTCCAAGGCAGCGAATGGTCCTTTGTAACCAGCGGCTGCTACAGTGCCAGCTCTTGGGACGCCTTTACTGGGCTGAGGTGGCGGAGGAGGGTTGTCAGCTTTAGGAGTGGGCTCCAGTACTGGATGTGTTTGATTGTGAAGTTTAGAACAACCGACTGAGCAGCTTGACTCAATTAGGATTTTTCTACGAGAAGGTTATGGAAAACTTACTACGGGAGATAGCACCGGCTGCATTTGTATTTGGACTCCACCTCGTTGCAAACTCCACAGACTTTCGCCTGTGCAACGATGGTGGCCGGGTCTAATATGGACATTGTGGGCGATTGATGTCGGTGGGGATGATTGTGTTTTCTCATCGACTTTTAATGTCATGTCCTACGCCACCTTGCACATCATACGTAAATTGGTGCCGCTTTTGCTGTCCACTGTGAGGCTTCTACTTTTGTGGAGACGTTCGTAAAACACTGTAGGGGATAAGTGCTAAATTTATTCGTAGGTGAATTAGGGTAGGCTCAGTGAGAAATATCCATAGACCGATTAATGCGGAAATATAGGTGCAGGGTCTGCTGCAGACATGAAGCTATTGAGTTGATGTTTGAATTATACAATTTTGGATGTTTCAAGAATTCCGTGGTCAGCTCTGTTACAAAACTTGAAGTTTGGTGGTGAAAGATGAGAAGGAAATCGAGGTGGGGGTGTACTGGAATCTTTCTGGGCACCAGGCCAGGCCAGGCTAGGCTAGGCCAGGAGTACTCTATTAGCTTAGCTTAGCTTAGCTTAGCTAAGCAAGCAGCTCGCTTACGAGAATGCCCGCCTTGCGCACACCAAATTTTCACGAAACTCACGGAAACCTCACGCCAACTCAATCGACAAACGACAAACTCGACCTCATAATCAAGGTCAGTAAATCTCTCATTGTATTCGAACAATTGCAAAGGGCTTGCGACTCGATAACACGTTTGCCCACGAAGCTTGCGCGGTTCAAGATTGCCAGGCCCTGAAAATCTCATGCTCTCAATTAATACATTCAACGATTTAAGCTGACTCCCGTATTCGCAGATGGGCGCCCTCAAGTACGTAGAGGAACTGCAAAAGAAGAAGCAGTCGGATGTCCTCCGCTTCCTTCTCCGTGTTCGTTGCTGGGAGGTAAGATAAATCCGACATTTCCTACGAAATCGAAACCGAAACAATACTTTCGAACTTGCTCTGCGGACATAAGTGGAATGAATATTGTGGACGTGGACTTTTATGTGGGCATCTTTCGAAAGATCGATGCCTCTGCTATACACTCGTTGAACATTAGCTGAGAGTGCAAAATATAGCTCCGACAATTGAACGTCATCCACCGTGCTTCCCGCCCTTCTCGCCCGGATAAGGCTCGCCGTCTTGGTTACAAGGCCAAGCAGGGCTATGTCATCTACCGTGTCCGTGTTCGCCGTGGAGGTCGCAAGAAGCCAGTACCAAAGGGTGCTACTTACGGTACGTTCACAACATCTAAAGGACGGACATGGTAATATTTGGCAACGTGCTGACTGTGTTCTCTCTCTATAGGCAAGCCTACCAACCAGGGTGTTAACCAGCTCAAGTACCAACGATCCCTCAAGTCAACTGCTGAGGAGCGTGTCGGACGTCGTTGCGCCAACTTGCGAGTCCTGAACTCGTACTGGATTAACCAGGACTCCACCTACAAGTACTTCGAGATCATTCTCGTCGACCCTCAACACAAGGCCATCCGTCGCGATGCTCGCATCAACTGGATCGTCAACCCAGTCCACAAGCACCGTGAATCTCGTGGTCTTACTGCCACTGGCAAGAAGTCTCGTGGTTTGGGCAAGGGTCACGGATACAACAAGACGACTGCTGGCCGAAGAAAGACCTGGAAGAGACACAACACCCTCAACCTCCAAAGATACAGATAGATGTGTTAATGGGAGTTTTTTGTGGTTTATGCTGGTCTGTGTGCAGGGGTGGATACTTTATGGCTCTGGCTTGGGCTTTGGGCCTCGAAAAGCCGTGTGACATTTGTTGATGACATGCGAGGATGAATAAATTCATTGAAGGCCAAATAATAAATCCACTTGCAAGTGATTTCGTGATATCGTGAATTCCAATAAAGATTATGTCCACTTTTTCCTTGGCCCGGTAAAATTTACTCCGTACCTGGAATATTTTCGGTCATGACATGTCGTATTTGACCATCAAGCATCATCCCCTCGTGCTCGTCCTACCAATCGCGGACTACTGAAACTGGAGCACCTGGAGCACCTGGAGCAACACATTTGTCCGTTCGCATTATTATGCGTCGCGTCAGATGTTTGTTTGAAAACACCCGCACTCTTGGAAGCAACCTTCAAGCATAATTTTCATGTGCTGGCTGGTTCATGGATGTAAGTGCAGATCATTGTGTGGTTCCTAAATTTTAACCAAGGGAACTAACTCATATAGCGTTCTGTGGGAACAGAAAGAGCGGCTGCAACCTCTCGAAATCATTCATACAAACCACTGCTACACCCTCGCTCAAGGGGCCGAAATCCCCCTCCCAGAAAAATCCTGCAATTGCTGTAATAATTCGATGATCAGTCTGCAACAAATGCGCCCAAAGACGTACAATTGAGAGCGGTGCGATGCCTACCTGGACAAATCGACTGCTCCAGAGCAATCGCAATGAACCAGTCTCAGTCGCTGGCGGTGGAAATATTCCTGCTCGAAATCGAGTCCCCTCAAGAGTCACCGAATCGGATATAATAGACAGCGCCTTTGGTATCCCGACTCTGCCCCCTTCGCAAGGAGCACGTAACGGCACCCCTACCAAGCCAGCACAAAGAAATAGCCATGGTCGTTCTATGAGCCACCCCTTCCCTTCGATATTCCCTGGAAAAAAGAAGCATACCGGCGAGGGCGGAGGTGCAGTGAGCTTTGAATCAACAGACGAGGAGTCGGTGTCTCCACAGATGGTTAGGAATACGGCGAATACCTCAGCGAACAAGCAGAAAGTCCCAGATAAGGCTTTAACAACGGGGAAATGCAAGACTTGCGATTCTATGGTGCGGTGGCCAAAGGAGTTGAAGGTCTTCAGATGTACCGTGTGTTTAATGATCAATGATCTGAAGCCTGTTGCTTTGGAGGCGAGGCGTGGCGATGGACTTAGAGCACCTGTTCCTGTGCAATCTGGCACACATCCTGAAATATCTCAAAGAGGTACAGTTCATTTTCAACTCTAAAACGCCAAAGGCTGACATTAAGCAGTTCCTCCCTTGTCTCTCGAGAAGACTAAAAAGCTAGTTGCTGAATGTATCACTTCTTATCTTCTTAAGAGATTGAAACACGACAGCGACTTAATAGACAGTCCAATAGCATCTCCTTCGACTTCACCTTCCCGGATTCCCCCTGGTGTTGAGACTAGGCCAGGGCTGGCTGGAACAAGCAACTCGGATGACGCAAACCTTCTACAGCTTCCCTATAGAACGCCCCCCATCCATCTATCTCGCCGTCCCGTTGGGGCCAATTCGCATCAAGACTCCAAGCGTGCCGACAGTGCTCCTTTTTCCACATCATCCCCCGGTGACTTTTTCGGGTCCCATATGGAACACATCGAGGCTTCTGCTCGTCCAAATCGGACGAATGGGAATGATGAAACTTGTTTAGAAAGTAACTATGCCTCTGGGGAGAAAGAAGGCCAAGATCAGCGAAAGCGTACCGCCACTGTGAAAAATATCTTCAAGCCTCTGGAGGACTATGTTGTCAGTTCTTTCGCATCCGTCGAATGCATAAACGCATCATTTTCAACACTGCGACCAAACATAGCGCCGCGAGCCGCAAGCGATGTAACTAGGCAAAGAGTCTCTCCTCCGAGGGAGAAAGAAAGACATACTAGGACCGAAGTTCCAATGCCTGAATTATCGGAGCTAGATCCCAAAACTCTTTTAATTGGCAATTTTGCAGAAAATGGCTCCTGGTGGACCGGAGGCCGCTCAAATATCAGAACCCCCGAGAAATCAAGGACGGCTCGCATGGGTGGTGATGGTGACAATCCCAACTCAGTGACCGTGAAGTCACCTCGAATCGATTGGGCTGAGGTCAATGAGTGGTACCATTCCCTTCTCAACGCTGGAACTTCGTGGCGAAAGACACTAGATAGCCTTACAGAAAGCGATTCTCATGGACCAGATCTCCACCCCCTGTCTAAATCGGAACTCGAAGAAATCGAAGAGCAAGTCCTGGAAGCACAGTCTCATACCCAGAGAGTCTTATTGAAAGCCACTGAGAGTCTACTGAAACGGCCGGGGCGTCCTTTAAGTGGACCACATGACCTCCGTTTTCTTCTTATTGTTCTTGCAAACCCCTTACTATATCCCTCCCATGCGGCATCAAAGATGCACCAGGGGCCTAGATCTCGATCTCAAGAGAGGAAGGCATGTGCTTTAGGCTCTCTCGAGCCACCCAAACCAAGCATACGGTCTCGGTCGCCCACTTCCTTAAACGCACGCAAGGGGAGTTCAGGACAGCATTCAGGAATCATCAAACGGATCCTAGGTCTTTTGTCGAATGTTCCAAACGAATGCCATCACCACATAGTCTCCTGGTTTGCTCGCTACTCCGACGGACATTTCCAAAGAACCGTCGATTTAGTGGGAAGTTTTGTCACCTACAGGCTTGGGAGGCAGCAAGGAAAACGACGTGAGGTAGAGCAAGATATGACGGCTGGCTTGGTACCAAACATGAGTGGATCAGGATCAGCAAATTCAGCTGCTCTACATGCTGCACTAGGGGTTGCTGGCCAATCCTCAAAAAAGGTCAATAATAAACCACAGACTGTTGTCTATAACGACGACTGGCAGATTAAAGCCGCTGCTAGGGTCATGGCTTTACTTTTCTCCGCAAATAATAGCGGGTTATCGAGAAAGGGAGAAACACGGTCTCCTCTTACTTTGGAAGCAGGACGAAGCTCTGGATTAGCTGCTCGGGAACGAGCTCATAACCACGGGCAAATGCTACCCACCAGCGATTTTTACAACACTTTACTCGACTACATGGACCTTACGGCAGATTTTGAGGCTTGGGAGTCGAGGCGCGGCAAGTTTGCTTTCTGTCAATACCCGTTCTTCCTTAGTATATGGGCGAAGATACAAATAATGGAGCATGATGCACGGCGGCAAATGGAGGTGAAAGCCAGGGAAGCCTTCTTCGACAGCATCATGACTCGCAAGACTGTCAATCAATATCTCGTCTTAAAGGTACGTAGAGATTGTCTCGTCGAAGACAGTCTTCAAGGAGTCAGTCAGGTAGTAGGAAATAGCAGCGAGGAGATCAAGAAGGGATTAAGGATCGAGTTTAAGGGCGAGGAAGGCATCGACGCTGGTGGCCTCAGAAAAGAATGGTTCCTTCTTTTAGTCAGAGATGTCTTCAACCCTGACCATGGTATGTTATCCCTCACATCTCAAAAATAGTCTTTGATTAACATATCCCAGGCATGTTTACCTATGATGAAGACTCTCGTTTTTGCTACTTCAACCCGAATAGCTTTGAGACGACGGACCAATTTTTCCTTGTCGGCGTCGTGCTAGGCTTGGCAATCTACAACTCAACTATTCTCGATGTTGCTCTCCCGCCTTTCGCTTTCAGAAAGTTACTTGCTGCTGGTCCTCCTGCAGCACCCGGAGCAACCTCACACGCAAAGCCATCTATGAACTATTCCCTAGAAGATTTAGCTGAGTTTCGCCCATCATTAGCAGCGGGTCTTCGACAACTCCTGGACTTCGATGGAGATGTAGAGGGAACCTTCTGTCGAGATTTTGTTGCCGATGTTGAACGTTATGGTCAAATATCACAAGTGCCACTGTGCCCAGATGGACAAAATCGGCCCGTCACAAATGCCAACAGACGAGAGTTTGTGGATCTCTACGTGCGATATCTTCTAGACACGGCTGTGGCCCGCCAATTCGAGCCTTTCAAGAGAGGATTTTTTACCGTCTGCGGAGGCAATGCACTATCGTTGTTCAGGCCGGAAGAAATCGAGCTTCTCATCAGAGGCTCAGACGAACCTCTGGACATTGCATCCCTCCGAGCTGTTTCCATCTGCGAGAATTGGGGTATTCCGAATGCCTCGGAAACAGAGCCTGTGGTATCATGGTTCTGGGAGTCCTTCCAAAATGCAAATCCAAAGGATCAGCGAAAGCTTCTGAGCTTCATCACCGGAAGTGATCGTATTCCGGCTATGGGAGCGACAAATTTGGTTATCAAGCTTTCCTGTTTGGGTAATGACAGCCTCAGGTTTCCAGTGGCAAGGACGTGCTTTAATATGTTATCATTGTGGCGTTATGCGTCAAGGCGAAAGCTGGAACATATGCTTTGGCGTGCTGTCCATGAGAGTGAAGGATTCGGATTGAAATGATGTACTAGCCTTGGTCTCATAGAGGTTCTTTGCAATACTTGGCGTTCTGGGTCGGGATTGCATAGGCTGGGAGGTTTAGAGAACCATGCATAAGCTTCGGAGCGTTATATTTACGAGCATTGCTATTCGGGTAGCAAACAAGAAGGGCCGGTAGACCGTGGTGTTCAATGTAGAGCCAATAATAAATACACATGGTTGTTAAGTCTATAATATGCTCCTGTTGTTGTAGAATTTTCAAGTTCGTGTTTTGTTGGACGATTGTAACCCTCAGAAACCAAGTAAACTTACGGAAGTCACAATTGAGCAGCAATTTGAAACTTCGTTCACTAAAATGCCATATATCTCTTGAGTGGAGAAGAAAAATACCGCCGATTCTTTAGAGTGCCCTCTTTCTTGTATTCTTGTATTGTAACATGAGTTCTTATATAACCCAAACTCCATATATGCCTGTACAGCTATATTACAGCTTCATTTCCCGCGTCCTCTTGATTCAGCTCGCAGAGGTCAACTCTCCCCTCGCAATAGCCATCCTCCTCTTCTCCTGCTTATTCTTTGCATTCACCTTCTGCGAAAACGCGCTATCCTTCGCGCTCTGCTCCCTCTTAGCATTCAACTCCCTGATCTCATTAAGCTCTTCCTCCGTCGGCTCGATCTTCTTCGCATTCGTGAGCGCCATCAATTGCTCTAAAATCTCATAACGTTTGCGGGACTTGATGTTGAATACTTCGGTTCTTTCTGTTGGGGTTGGTGAGGAGGAGAGTGTGGCGGGGGCAGTCGAGGTTTGGGGAGATGTGGTAGAGACAGGAGGTGATGTGCTGGCTGCGGCCGAGGCGGAGGTGAAATGGATGGTCATTAGGGCTGGGTCGTCGGGGTTTTCAGTTCGCGAGACTGTCATGGGAATTGCTGGGTTGTAGAATTTGAGGCGCCGAAGGTCGTTGCGCCAGAAATGTCTGTTGTAAATCCAACATGAGCCTGAAGTCCTTGGGTGAAGGGAGCCATTGGGAAGTACCTGGGACCCTTATGTCCATCGTCGTAGGTCATTACGAAATCCATGTGTAATCTTGTCACCTCCGGAGGTAATATTGCAGCTCCTCCTCCAACCCTAAGCCTCAGCAGCTGCGAATTGTGTCAATTGGAGCTTTCGAGGGGATGGCCTCGTGCTGGGAAGTATCTACCTTCTGCAATGAATGAGTTAGCAATGTCAATAGCGTGGTGAGCAGAACAGCTTACTTCTTTCAGCCTCGTCATACGCTGGGCGATGTTCACCATTTTGAATGATTGCTGGATATGTACAGGATTTCCAGAACGGTCTGTCTCATCTGGCAGCGGACGTGGGTGGTGTTGAATATAAAATCTAAGCTTTGACGCTAAAATGACCCCTGCTAAAAAGTTGTAAATTTAGATGGAGCTCGTCGGCTGAGCAGAAAACAGAACACAGACAGCAGGATCAGATCAATGAACGAGTACTATGTCTACTTGCGCTCGTAGTGCAAGACTGTTCCAGAGACTTACGAGGCAGTCTCATATTCCAAGCGCAGATCTCCCGGCGTTCCTCTGTCCTGGAATTCTCCGAATCGCCCAACTACAAACCTCAAGATGTCCTCCTCAGCAGCGACAATTTCACTCACAGTCGCCCCGATTAATAGAATCTACAGTTCACGATGTTCCTGAAGTCCAATCCGATCTTTTTCTTGGACAGCAGTATTTGCCATCTCAGTGTGCAGGATGTGGTGCTCTTTCGCAGACTATCCTCAAAGACGAAGCAGGCTTCTACACTCTTACGCGGAGATCCGTGAAGGAATATACAGCAGCCGCGGGCCCCCAGGAATCGAAAGAAGATACAATCGTAAAGGCAGCTTTAGAGAATGCAAGCGGAACAGGGTTGGAGTTGGGGGACTTTTCAAAACCTTGTAAGCCGGGTTTCTTTCATATCTGTACATACTTCTAACTCTCTCTAGCAAGGACCCTAGAACTACCAGTATGTGACCGCTGCCATAACCTGAAGCATCATGATGCCGGAGTTTCTATACAACACCCTTCTGTTCAATCTATACAAGATACGATATTCGAATCTCCATACAAATACAATCATGTATACCACGTCCTAGATGCTGCAGATTTCCCCATGTCATTGGTTCCCGGACTGTACAAGTTACTAAACGTAACTCCTCAAAGGTCTTTGAATAGACGGTCGAAGACAGGAAGATTTTACCATGGGAGAAAGACGGAGGTTAGCTTCATTATCACACGTTCCGATTTGCTGGCACCCCTGAAAACGCAGGTGGATGCTATGATGCCATATTTGCGCGATGTCCTGCGGGACGCGCTTGGGAGAACAGCGAAAGATGTACGATTAGGAAATATCAGATGTGTCAGTGCAAAGCAAGGATGGTGGACTAAAGAACTGAAAGAAGATATTTGGAAGAGGGGAGGTGGAGGCTGGCTGGTTGGCAAAGTCAATGTTGGAAAAAGCCAACTTTTCAGTGATGTTTTCCCGAAAGGAAGACGGAACGTTGAAGCTGGAAAGAAGCTACCACCGCTATCTTTGGATCACGGAACAACCGCCAGACCAGAGAACGATGCAATACTGGCAGAGCAATTGAGGAAACTTGAGGAGCTGGAGTCTCGGATGGAAGAGCCTCTAGATACATCGTCACTGCTTCCCCCCGCACCCCCTGAACTCGACTATCCAGCCATGCCATTGGTGTCGGCTTTACCGGGTACCACAGCCTCTCCTATTCGACTCTCTTTCGGAAATGGAAAGGGAGAGTTGATTGATCTTCCTGGTCTTTCACGCGGGGACCTTGAGCAGCATATCCAGCCCGAGCACCGCTCATCACTCGTCATGCGTCACCGCGTCCGTCCAGAACAGCAAGTTCTGAAACCAGGGAAATCCCTGCTTCTCGGAGGCTTTATTCGCATCACGCCAACTACGCCAGATATCATTATGCTAGGCTACGCCTTTACACCGATAGAACCGCATACCACCTCGACAGATAAGGCTATTGGAACTCAAGGACAAACGAGAGAATCTTCGCTTTTGAACATATCGTTACCGGGCACCGGCGAGAAGATTGCATCTGCCGGGATTTTCCCCCTGAAATGGGACGTAACACGTGAGCGGTCGGGTCCATTGACTGCAAAGAATGCAGGCGGAATGAGCCCCGAAAATTTACCTTTTCGAGTCCTTGCAACTGATATCCTCATCGAAGGTTGCGGGTGGGTTGAGCTGGTTGCCCAGGTACGGAAAAGGCGAGGAGAGGTGGCGAAACCAGAAATGCAGGTTCAATGGAAAGCTGGTTTCAATGAGGATAACAATGAGTGGAAAGAGGACAAGGAGATGCTAGATGATGAGATGGGTGGTGAAAGAGAGGAAGAGGCAGATCCCGGCTGGCCTGCCGTGGAGGTGTTTACGCCCAACGGCAGATTTGTAGCTGCGAGACGACCAATGAACGCATGGCTGTATGCTCAGAAGCCTGTCAGCAGCAAACTGAAGGGCAGGCCGAGAAAGTCTATGAAGGGGCAGAAGAAAGTGGAGAAGAATAGATCGCGGCAACGTGTGTAGATTATGGATATACCCTCACGAGAATGTACGATATGATACTATCCCATTACAAGTAGATTTCACCAACCTTGCAAGGCACTCGTTCGACTGTCACCTCATCCTACTGGGTCTAAGAATATAAGATTAGCATAGAGTAAGGCAGAGATGATTCATGACCCAAAGAAGTGATCCATCACAGGAGTTTCTCTCGCGTATTGACTTCTCGGACTCATTAGGAAATTCATAAATAAGCTCGGCTTACCACGTTATTGCATCAAGGTATGCCTCTCCTCCTCTCTGCGTCACCATTCAAGTCGACTTTCGAAATAACATACAACAACGTCAATTTTTATTTAAAGATATTCGCCAGAGAAATCTTTCAAGATGACTTCTACTCCGGCACAGCTCCCATACTGCCTTCCCTATATTAAGCCATCCATTCATCCTCCTCATTCCCAAAAAAGTGGGCTTTCATGGGGCGAGAGCGACAAGGAGCCCTTAATATGCATTCGCATCTATGTCGAATATGAAGAGAAAGATAGCGAATTCGGTGGTTGAAGCTATCAAGGCTAGACTAGGCTGGAAGCAAATGTATATCGTGGGTGAGACGGTATGGCGGAGCTGGAAGATGCTTCTGTAGCTAAGGATGCAGAGTCTACTAGAGAAATGCTGCTGGGACATGATTATGACCGCTATTGCGGAAAAGGGGGGCTTTTGGGGCTACCGCCCTATTCAGAACTTGCGCAATTTGAGTACTCCTAGCAGTCATGTTATTTCCCAGAAGTGCTGTCGGAGAGTTATACATCCGTCATTATACCCCTTTCCCAACAACAGATTAACATCTTTGCGAGTTTTGAAAACGACTTGGTGTGTCAATACAGAACTGTGAGGCTTCAATGATCGAAAGGCGTTTTCAGGAATGGTGGATTGATCTGCTTTATTGAAGCTTAATACATTTTGAGCTTCAAGGCTTCGTAAGGAAGGTGTGAAGGATGTTTGATAAGTCAGGTTTATCTTATGTACTGTGAAATGTAATGAAACGGCTTTGAAATAGCTTTGGTACTATTCAACGCGGCTTACATTGGTTTCTGGCTTGATTATGATGGCTGCCCACAGAAAATGTAGCTGTAATGGCTGTTACTTTACCACACTCGTGGGCTAACAACTAGATATCGCTCCAAGTTTGAAGCATGCACATTTACTTTTCTTAAAGGTGGCCGGGCAGTCCAGCCAGATTTAGGACTGTGGAATTGCTGGCTTGAAACACTCGCAGAGGTCCAGCAACTGTGACAGCGTGTGAATTACAGAACGAGGAAGGTCTTGTGTTTAGTACTAGATCACCTAACCCACGCAGAGGTTGTAGCACAAGGCCGAGAAAGTTGATTTTACAACGCAGAGGAAAGACAGCAATTGAAAAGGTTCATAAGTCTCGGAACGTAGGAAAACGAAGATGGTTGTTTTCTAATTCATCACGACTTGCATAAAGGACAACATAGTTCTTGGAAGAGCTCGTTGCTATCTGACAGTTGTGAAGTGTCAACTTCCACCTTCGACCTATTCTCCCCCGGCGATTACTATCACTCGACCAAACGCGCTACTGCCCAGCCCAACCATTTCAAGAGTATGTTATAAGGAATTCCTGTCGATGCAAAGCAAGCAGAGGAAAATGCCAAATTAAGAGGGAGGAGCGCCACGGCCACGACCGAAGCCACCACGGCTAGAAGTTTGTTAGCTTGGTATGCAAGAGGAATCTTGAATCAAAGTGAACTTACAACTGAGGAGCGAACTCTCCAGATGGTGCACCCTCCTTGCCCTCCGCACCAGGCTCACGACGTCTGTAACCACCCTCACGGTCACCACGCTCTCCACCACCACGGCCTCCACGTCCACCGAAAGGCTTGCGCTCACGCTCGCCCTCACCACCCATCATTCCGCGGGGAGGAGCATGCGATCGCTGTTGCTTGATGTGCGTAGCTGGAACGATCTCAGCGGGGAGATGAAGCCATTCGCGGAGGTAGTCGAGACCCTCAGGGGTGAGAGTGTAGTAGTAGTATTGCCATGAGAATTGAGTCTTGACGTAACCACGGGAGGTGAGAGATTGGCAGGCCTTGACCACGAAGAGGTTCTTGGTGTCAATGTCGTTGTGCTTTGGGAGGTTGTAGTCCTTCTTTGCGACAAGCACACCCTCACGGAAGAGGTACTCGTGGATCTTCTTTCTGTCGGCCTTGGGGATAAGCCTAGATAAAGATTAGCATGCTGATTATCATTGCGCGACTGTGTGCTTTGAACTCACATTTTGGCGGTTGCTTAATGTCGAGGAGGATGCGTGTGGATTGACAATTGACAAAAAAAGTTCTTGAGTTCTGGATGCAAAAGGTTGTGCGGGCGAAGCGAGGCGAGCTAACCGCTTTGGGTTCATCAACCCCTCACCAAGCCAAGTTCAGCCTTTATTTCGATTTGTTTATACTTTATAAATATCAAACTGCGTCACTTTTGAAATGATGAGTAGCCTTTCTCTTCTGATATTAAAGGGCATGGATCTTCTGCGATTGTACTAGATGGACGTTCTTGTTTCGCCTCCAGCTTTCACAGTTGCCTTTCAACACAGGTGAATTATTTTTATTTCATTTGATTTCGCGCGTGATATCTCACTAAGCCGGCAATTTTATCTTACCATCCGCATCATACACTATCTCCCGCACCTTGACACATCTCAAGTGATTCTCCCCAGACAGCGAAGTATCATGGTGGAACAAGTACCACTTCCCCTTAAACTCAACGATGGAATGATGCGTTGTCCATCCTTCAACGGGATCCAGAATCTTTCCTTGGTACGTAAATGGTCCTAGCGGATTGTCGCCTGTAGCATAAACGAGGAAATGGGTATCTCCGGTCGAATAGGAGAAGTAGTATTTGCCATTATACTTGTGCATCCACGCAGCCTCGAAGAATCGACGGTCATGATCGTTGGCTGGGAGGAGCTGGCCATCCGCGCCATTGATCGCAAGTTCCTTTATATCTGAGGTGAAGGAACGCATATCCTCGCTCAGCTTCGCAGCACGAGGCAGCAAAGCAGGAACGTTGCCCGTGGCTTCCATATTCGTATACGCGCTACCGTCGAACTTTCCCGTTGTCCAGCATTGCAATTGCCCTCCCCAAATCCCGCCAAAGTACAGATACGCCTGTCCATCGTCATCCACAAAGCTGGCAGGGTCAATACTGTAACTCCCAGCAATTGGTTCTGGCTCAGGCTTAAATGGACCTTGAGGAACATCACTTTCCGCAACACCGATTCGGAAAACCCCTCTTTATCACGAGCTGGGAAGTATAGATAGTATTTGCCGTTTTTAAACGCCGCATCTGGAGCCCAAAGTTATTTTAACACCCATGGAATTTATGATTCGAAAGAGTAAAAACCGCATAACTTTCTAGAATTAAGGATCGCGCGCTCTTAAGGAGCGCGCTGACTAAAGCTTACTATTAAAGGTTATATGCTCTAAACACGTGTTATAAAATAATATCTCCCCCTACTTAGAACTAAATAAACCCCTAAGAGTTATAACTACTTAAGTTCTAAGTTCCTATTTATATTATCTTTATGCGATATATCTAAGTGAGAGAGTGTCCTCTATTCTATATAATAAGGCTAAGCCTAGCCTTATTTTCCTAACTTTACCTTTAGAATTAATTAATTTCACCTTTAAAATTAGTTATTTGTTTAGTTATCTATTTTAGATAATAATAACCCTTATTCCTTCTTCTTTTAGCCTATAGAACACGTTTATAAATATTCTTATTATTATTATATAATAGAAATGTTAGCGTTTTCACTCTATACTAAATCGCGATTTAAGTATATAAGTGATCCTTTTCTCTCTTAAGGT
>QGMF01000607.1:0-23785 GCA_007821475.1 Lachnellula arida | reverse complement strand
AACGGAAAGAACCCCGCCATCTCCCAATCCACCACAGCCGCGAGCTCGAACCTCCCCTCCCCATCCCCATCCCACCGCACCAGGATATTCCGCGGCTCGAAATCCATGTGGCAGAGCACCGAGTCCTGCATCAGCTGCTCGAGTTCCGCGTCCGAGAAAGTGATGCTGGGTAGAGAGGCATATATGGATTTTACCGTAATGCCTCCTTTCCCATCCTCATTCTCAACCCCGTTCTCGTCTACGGCGCTGTTGAGGATAATTCGCACAGGAGGTGAGATATTCCGTGGGATGTTAGCACGTATAAGCGTCGCCAGAAATCCAGCTATATTACTAAAATACCCAAACGTCGGACTCCCGATTCTCATCTCGCGCCCTTCACCCACCAGCGGCGTACCTTCCAGCCTAGCGCGCACATTCGCATCGCTCAGTTTCAGCGTATGTGTTTTCGCGCGCGCAGACAACAGCTCATCCATCAGCGCCCTTTGTTCGCGGGGACTTATATCCCGCCATATATCATCCAACCTTATCCCCTGCATGCAAAACTCCTCAACCGCGTACTCATATCCGTAGCTCAAACCCAAACCCAAACCAGAACCAAGACCAGAAAGCGTAAAGTTCCCAAAGGCCAGGGTACGCGGGACTAGATCCGGGATAACGGAATGCACGAGGTCCTGGATGGCGCGCGCGGTAGGCATGCGGTGGAAATCGCGCTGGAGTTTTACGAAGAGGTTCTGCGGGAAAACGGGGGAGGTGGAGGGGAGTGCGAAGATGGAGGGCGGGAGGATGTGGATGTGGAAGACGCAGGAGATGGGTGTGCGGGTGAAGATGCGCTTGATTTCGGTGTCGGCGATGGGGGTGGTGGGGAATATGTGGGAGATGATTTCGGGGGGTTGGGTAGAGGGCTGGGTACGACATTTCTTGTTGATTGATGTTAATGTTGGTTAGATAGATGAAAAGAGGAAAGAGTAGGTAGGGTGGTTAGTGTTGGAAAGATAGATGCGTAAGAGATGATGATCAAGTCAGAGAGTATAATAGGTGAACAAAAGAGTTACTTCCTCTTAGTATTGCTAAAGCAAGAAAGGGTGTTGTTTCTTTATTATTCTGAAAGTATATTTTCTCAAATTGCTGGTTGCAGTACATACTATTAGCTACGGATGAAAGAAATAACAAAGAAACTCCATGATTAAGCTTACAGAACATTCTCAGAGGACTCTATACCACTCGGTAAAGCCTCGTTGACCTAAAATCTTTGGTCAATTTGCACACAAGCAGACACATTGAAGATTGAAGACTTCAAAGCTCAAACCGGACATTTTCTCCTTTGTTTGTCCTAGCTAGGATACGATCCCATATCAATACTGCCATGAAGTATTAAGGTGGCAAATCAAGATCAATTCCCCCATCCACCACACCCTCCCAGAAAAGAATCCAAATCCTACATATTCGCTGCCCATCCCATCCCATTTCATTCCGCCTAAAACAAAGGAAACTAACTTGTCGCGTTACTTGCACAAATTACTTGGGTTGCTGTGGTTCATCAAATATAATCCTTGCTTGTTTACTGGTCTCGCTCGCTCAACGCTGATATGCTTTCGCGTCCAAACATCCAAAGAAATTCGTGCCATTACTCCGTCCCATACCATCAGAGTCTGAGTTCCTTCAGAATCTGAACTGCCATGTTTTTGTATTGCCATGTTCCTCCTTGCAAACGCTTGAATTGGATACCGTGTAGGGAGAGAAGAGGGACCTTGACGATGAAGATCTCGAATTCTATGATCAGACTCCCGCTTAATTCGCTTTGCACATGGGTGCTTGTTTCACCAACGGCACGCGCGGATGAACCTCTGTTCTGTCGTGGGACACTTTCATCAGACGCATCTGAATTAGTATAGCTCGTGTCTCCCCGAGGTCTGCCTGGAGTCCGAGGAGTGTGAGGTGATCTTTCTACATCTCGGAAGTCTTCGCGGTCTCTATCGTTGTTATTACCACCCATGAGGCCTCCAAAGCTGATTCGTCTCCTGTGACCTGGAGTTTGGTTGCCGTGACTGCTTGGAGGTAGGTCAACGACCTTCTTTAGATCGATCGATGGTGAGTGTCGACAGCTGAATCCACCTCTGATCTCACTGAAATCAACTCCCAGCTGTTTCAGCACTCTGATGATATCTGCTCGAATTGCCGGAACAGGCTTCGTAGATGTTGTAGAGACGCTGAATAAACCCTTGAGGAAAACGGGCTTCACATGCTCCACATTGTCAACACGGTCCGTGGACAAGCCACTTGCATCCCCATCCATATCAGTTTCCTCTGGAACGTTCGCTTCTCGCGCCTCTTCTCTCCTTGCTCGTCGAGCTTGGATACTCTCTCTTCGTGCATGACCAAGAGACTTTGCTCTCGTCGTAGCTGCTCTTGAGTTCAAATGAGTCTTTTGCTCTGGGTCACGTGAAACCTTTTCGTTGAGGGCCGAATGCTCTGAACCATTCGTTGGGGATGGAGCCTTATATGTGACTTTTGGAGGTGCTGTCTCTGGAGCACCTCTCCTACTATCCTTTCTTCTGAAGTCGGCCGAGCTGACACTTGTCGATCTTCCCAACCCCTTGGCATTGCGGGAATTATCAGCGGATCCTGGTGGTGTTAGGAGATCATTGTGCTGAGGCTGACTGCTTCCTGACCGAAGCCTTGATGATGATGGACCTTCACTTTCTCGTTCGCGAGTTCTTCGGGCACTGAAGCTCTTCCTCAAGCTTCCGTGCTCTTGTGGTGATTGAATATTGACCTGGGGTGGGTGTGATTTCTCAAAAGTGTCTTTGCGTTTCCTGGTGCTGAATCGCCTTAAAATACCAGCTGCGGTACTTTCTTTTCGATGTGGTTGTTCAGGTGGAGGCTCCGTGACTGCCGGTGAAGTTGGACCACTTGCGCTACCCACTTGCAAATGTTTCATAGCCTCAGCAGCATCATCTTCGCCATGTGTTCTGGCACGGGGTCTTGATCGTCCTCCTGTAGCCTTCTCACCCGGCATCTCATAAGTGGCAGCGTTGGTATGTGCTGCCTTTGGTGGTGCTAATATCTCTGGAATTTGAAGAGGAGCTTCTCCTGGAGAACGTGGCATACTCGTAGCTCCAGGGTTTGCCGCAAGCCGGTCTCGTTCTTGTTTTTCTCTAACAAGATAATAGACCGAAACCAAGGGGTGAAAAGCGTTGACAGGATCATTTCCAAGACCCAAACCTTCGACGCTAGGAGTTGTGAGAGTATCACGACTGCTGGAGTTTCTCCTCTTGTAAAAGTCAAATCCGAACCCTCTCTTCTTCTCGGGATCTCTTGGAGGTCCCTGGTTTTCACGCTCATGCACCGCCATTCGGATAGCTCGTTGGTAGTCTTGAGAATCAATGACTTCTGTCAATTGGCTCTCGATCAGCTCTGAAGGACCAAAGTCAAAGCCCGTCATAGCTTGAATGACTGCTGGGTCAAGGGGTAGTTGAAGTGGTTCGCGGGTTGGTAGATAGTTCTCGGGTGCAGATCCGAATCCTTTGACCGTCCAAGGGTGGTTCATGATTTCTTGAAGACTAGCGCGTTGTCTTGGGTCAGTAACAAGCATTCGGGCGATGAGATTCTTGCATTCTGTAGCTAGTCAGTATTAATCCATGTAAAATTCATTATTAACTCACCAGGGGAAAGCCAACTAGGGTAGTCTACGATGCCCTTCTTGATCTTGGCATGTAATGCGGGCATGCTCTGGTCGTCAAAAGGCACCTTGCCGCATACTAGGACGTAAAGAACAATCCCAAAACTCCAAATATCGACTTCAGGCCCGGTATACGCCTTGGCTTGCAATAGCTCTGGCGCTGCAAAGTATAGACTGCCGCAGAATGTCTTTAGATGGCTCCGTGGAGCAAAGAGATTGCTCAGGCCAAAATCAATGATCTTGATGTCTCCCGTCTTGCTGATCAAGATATTCTCAATCTTCAGATCACGGTGGACGATGCTGTTTCTGTGGCAGTAGTCCAAAGCGCTTGCGATCTGTCTGCTGAATTTTCTCGCCTGCTTTTCCTTAAGCCTTCCGTGGGAAATAATGTAGTCCAGCATCTGTCCTCCATTGACGTATTCGAAAAGCATGTACCAGTGATACGTCGTGCGCACGACATCTCGCATGCCGCATATGTATGGGTGGTCCAACAGAGTGACGATGGCAGCTTCTCGGGCAGTCCGAACTTCCTTTGAATGCTCCGCGCGCTCCCTATCTGCACGGCTCTGATTATGCCCCTCGTCGGTGGTACCACGAGGTACGATCTTGACAGCAACCTGGAAATGTTGGTTAGTGTTGAGAAGGAAGGATCTGAGGCAGGATTGGACTTACCTGTTCACCCCCCTCCGGTCTGCGAGCTAACTTGACCTTCCCCATACTACCTGCACCGATTGTCTTTCCCAGCACCCAATTTCCCGTCTGCGCTGGTATGGTAGTCCTCGACTTTCCAGACCTCCCGCCATGCTTTGACTCCTGGGCGGTCACGACAGGAGCGGGGCCTCCGCCATTTGCGACGGCTGTGGACATGTCTGCTGAATATCGGCTGGATCGATGGTGATGGCCGGACGCGCTTCTGCCTGACTCGGTCCGCGATGGACGATCTTTGCTGGAGCTTCGACGATTTGTTTGTGCGACGTTGGAAGTCTCATGGTTTGCATGCGGTAAGGTTTCTTCAACAGCGGCGTGGCGCGAAGATGTGCGCTGGTGGGTGGAACGGGTGCGGTGAGGGCTGGGGGGAACTGCGGTGCTCTTGGTCCGTGTAGATTGAGATCTGCTTGGGGTGGACTGGGAGTGGGAGTGGGATTGACCTCGCCTGGAACCGTTGCGCTCAACTGTCGTTGGCGATACTGAGGTTGTTGTTGCCATCTCTCGACCGACGTTTGCCCAGGACAGGTCAGGTAGCAATCAGCCGAAGGAACAGCAGGCAGGGCAGCAGGGTACCAACTGCAGACCTACAGTAGGTCCGGCTCACTCAAGCGACCCGACGTCACTCCCTTCTGAAACGCCGGAGATGGACAGACCAGACTGGACTGGATCGATTTACTGTAGGGTGCGATTGTTGCGATTGTTGTGTTGTCGATTCCGGAGAGCAGAACAAAACAGAACAGAACAGAGTGGTACGTAGGACGTTCGTAAGCAGGTGCAGGCTGAGATCTAGAAGGTGGTGTTGGCGGTGGTAAAAAGGGGCGGGTAGAGTAGCAAGCAAAAAGTTGGGGAGTTGGGCAGGGCAGGGCAGGGCAGGTACGAGTACAGTCCCCAAAGCCTGAGGTCACATTGGCCAGGAGACCTCAAGAGACAAGGGTCAATCTTGAAAACGTAGTCTACAGTTTTTACTATCTGTATAAAGAATCATAAGCATTATTGAGCGCATACTAGGCAATTTATTATCGATAGGTGCATTATTGTTCATATTAATCGTGTCCCCCTGCCTGGCCCTATGGGGATTCCCCCCACTACCATAGGTGGACACGATTAGGGGTCATTTTGCTCTGCTCTGGCTCTGGTCTGGCTAGCAGAAGGGGACTAATAAAATACTGGTACAGTATCAGTTCAGGTACCAGTCCAGTACGTGCTCCTGACTTCTAGATGGAAGCAATATTTCAATTTAGTACAGTATATTACTTCTTCTGCTGATATCAAACCTGATTGTCTAGAATATCAAAGCTTGATTGGAAGGTGCAGTTATTCCAAGAGGCTGCATACACGGACGGATGTGATGCATGGGGCATGGCTGACCGAATGGCTGGGCTCGTCAGGTTAAGTGAGACTGCACCAGCTGTGAGACTCGAAAGTGAGGCAGGCAACACCCGTAAATTCCCGTAAGCAGACAAATACCTGTAATATAATATTAATACCGTAATCGTAATGTGACGTATCACGCTCTGCCCCAATTCTCCGGGAAAGCACCTTCTAAAGCCATGGCTTCCGTGAAGAAGGTAAAGCTTGGGGTTGAAAAGAGTTCGTGGGACCCCTCGGACGCGTACTTGTAAATTACGGAAGTAATCCCCGCATCAAAGGCAAAGGCAAAGCGGCACTAATTACGAGCTGGGGAACAAGCAAATCAAGGATAGAACCAATGCCGCTTTATTGTATGTCCACACGGACCGGAGTGAGTCCAGCCTTGATTCCTAAAATGGAATCAAGGAAGGCGTTAAAGCTTCACGCCTAGGTACTGTACTTTTGGCGGAAACCTTGATGTCGCGCTTATGCCACCAATGACATGGCGCTCACCCATTTCACATCCGGCACAACGAGGCTGAACCTTCATCGCAGCCTTTCCATTTTAAAAGCCCATAGCATAATACGGACTCGACTTCCCCTCTGTCGAAACCGCCTCATATGACACCATCATGTCAGTTAAACGGTCCCGTGCAACCTTCGAGGCCGACCTTCAAGCACAACAATCACCTTTCGTAGCCTTCGGAACCCCCCTTCCACCTCTGGATCCGGATGTGCGAGACGATGGATCATATGTGCCCGTCTGGAAACAGGAGGTGAGGGATGAGAGGGGTCAAAAGCGTCTTCATGGCGCTTTCACTGGAGGATTCAGTGCAGGGTAAGACATCTTGTTATCCTTATGCCGGTCCATGTGCTGATCACTGTTAGATATTTCAATACCGTGGGATCCAAAGAAGGTTGGACACCATCGACGTTTGTCTCGTCTCGATCGAATCGAAAGAAAGATGCGCCAAAAGCCCCTCAGCAACGACGGGAGGACTTCATGGATGAGGAGGATATTGCAGACGCCGCTGAAGCACAGCGAGTAGAGACGGCAAATGGGTTTGCAGGGCTCGGAACAACCCAAGATGATGCCGCACAGCGTGGAGCACTTATCGACTTATTCAGAACCGAGGGAGAAACTGTTGGGATAAAGCTTCTCAAGAAGATGGGTTGGAAAGAGGGACAAGGTGTCGGCCCAAAGATACGGCGTAAAGCACGCCTAGATGGCGTGGACCGAGCAGGAGAGGACAACAATATTACGCATCTTTTTGCGCCGGAAAATACGCACATGATTAGCTTCGTCAAGAAGAACGATCACAAGGGTTTAGGATTCGAAGGCGAGACGAAATTGGCCCCAAGTAATGGACCTGGATCAGATACCGTCAAATCGGATGACGAGGACGATGTCAAAACAAATCTACTTGGCCCAAAGGCTGTTAATTCCAAGTCGAAGAAGAAACAAGCTGTAAGAGGTGGGATAGGCATTGGTATTTTGAATGATACCGGTTCAGATGATGAAGATCCTTACGAAATCGGACCCCGAATATCATACAACCGAGTAATTGGAGGTGACAAGAAAAAGAAGAAGCCCGCGAACGGATCCGTGAATCCACTTCTCAAGTCAAAACCTGTGTTTGTATCTAAAAAGGCAGCAATGGCTAAGGCTGCCATTGGTTTTCGCAAATGTCACGATGGTAGACTGCCTTTGGACGGATTTACACTGAGCAGTAGCGATGAATTCTCTTCAATTATCCAGTCTGCGGGGGAATATGCACCTCCAGAGATACCCAAAGGCTGGAAATCTTCGAAAGAACCAAAACCTGGACCAACCGGTGCATATTTATCTACGGCCGATGCGGCTAAAGCATCCAAGCTTGATCCGAAATCAAGAGCCGCGATACTCGGAGAAGCAGCTCTCCCAGGGAAGTCAGTGTTTGATTTTCTAAGTCCTGCAGCACGAGATAAACTTGCTTCTGCATCTGGAAAATCAAATCTTCCAGCAGCTCTGGGCGAGATACCCGCGGGTTACGCCATGACTGAAGAGGAACGACAGAGGGAATTCCTAGCCCAAATACCTAAAGTCGACAAATATACTGCAGATGCTGCTCTCAGCCGAGGGGCAAGCGGCTTTATGCCCTATAGTGAAGACGAATCGAAACGAAGTCGATATCGAACGTATCTTGAGAATCAAGCTGGTATAAATCCGAATTTACCAGAAAAGGCCTTCGGTATATCGAAGCATGATTGGTTGAAGGAGCTCAACGAATTCGCCAACTGCGCGCAAATCTTCAAACCAATGTCAGGAATGATGGCTACACGTTTCACTACTTCAACTACGGCTCCAAAACTTGCATCAGATGCCCCTGATTCCTCTACCTCGTTACTGAGCAAACCTGAGCCCAAACCAGAAGAGCCAGCACAACAAGCAGCGAAATTAGGTATGTATGGACCGATGACTAGAAGCTCTACAGACTGGTACCCTACGAGACTTCTTTGTAAACGGTTCAATGTCAAGCCTCCTGCTCACGTACAACCGGGTTCTACTCAACATGACGAGGGAGCCGCAACTCGGAATACCGCTCCGGATCTTGTTTCTCGTAGCGCAATTGATGAGATGATGAGGAATCAGAACTGGGATGCCGGTACGAGGAGCAGCCAACCTACGGAAACAGAACCAGTGATAACTGAAATACCAAAAGAAGTGGTCATCGATGTGGAAATAAATGAAGCATTAGAAGGACAAAAGGCTGGAGAGGCAGTATTCAAAGCGATTTTTGGAGATGATAGCGATGACGATGAATAGTAATACGAGCGTTCACTCAGATATTCGAGCACCAGGGATACCGTCACGTGTGCGATATCTCCCACTTTTGAGTCGAATATTGATAAGCTATCCCAACTTGGCCGACGCTCTTCACTATTGCCACGGTTAGCTGTTACCTAATAGCTGTGAAGGTGCTAGGTAGAGACCCTCTGCGGCAAGCTCATCCCGCCCGATTACAACATGTACAGCGGAACCAACAAGAAGACTTCCGACAGTTAGGTGGGGAAGACAACTGATTACATCTTATCGCTAGTGATGTTCGCCATACATGCATATGCGATATAAAACTTTCTCTATCCCAGAGTTGGGTCACTGTGCACTTCCTTTTGTCTTGTTTTCCTTGACTCTCCGCCAATGTCTTTCTCAAGTATATTCCGATGTCTACTGTGCAACATCCCGAAAAAAGAATCAAGGGGGGAGAAAGTACCAATCCCTTCCGGACAGTATGAAATCGAAGGAAAGAATCCAGCAGATTCCACAGACTCTCAAGAGTCGATAGACTCGGCATCACAGTTCACAAGTCCAGATGAAAGCAATATCACAACAGGGGAAAACATCGCGGAAATACCTATCGAGAAGTCAAACCGAGCATTAATAGTAGCAGCAAAAGGCGCGTACAGCTTCGCAGACCTCCCATTTCCAACTCTAGCCCACGAACACGAAGTCGTCATCTCAAACCGCGCAACAGGTCTCAATCCAATCGACTACAAATCAGTAGACTACAACTTCTGCCTCCCGGAATTCCCATGGGTAACTGGGCGAGAAATGGCTGGCGTAGTGGAAATGGTTGGTGCTGGTGTGAGGGATGTTAAAGTCGGGGATCATGTTTGGACTAGTATGTCCCTGCCTTTCTTTACTCTGTATAAGAGTTTTGAAATAGAAACGTTGACATGAAACAGGCACATATTACCGCGACCGCCGCGCCGGCTGTTTTCAACAATACATCACCGTGCCCGCGCATACAGTCCTTCCCCTCCCGCCCTCTACAAGCTTCACATCTGCCGCGTCCCTAGGCGTCGCTGGTCTCACGGCTGCAATGACGCTTTGGCATTGGCTCGAGGTGCCTTTCCCTCCTCCCTCCGCAAATTCACCCCCACCCGCAAACTCCGAGAACCAAGAACAAGAGCAAGAATTCCTCCTCATCTGGGGTGGCGGCACAGTAACAGGCCAATATGCCCTCCAACTCGCCGCCCTATCCCACCTGCATATCATAGCCATAACATCCTCTCACACCGCGCCCCTCGCCCGCTCCCTCGGCGCCGTCGTCATCGAGCGCGACAATAAAACCAACACCCAAATCATTTCCGAAATCAAAAGTATAGCAGGCGACAACATTACCCGCGCCATTGACCTCGTTGGCCCGAAAACCGCGAGTGCCTGTTTACAGGTTTTGAGCAAGAATCAGAGGGCACTCTTTGCACCGCTTGCTATGATGGGAACCGAGGACGAGGTACCGGGGAATGTGCAGGTGGTTACGGTGGAGATGAAGCGGTTCGTGCTGGACGCGGAGAATAGGGCGTATGCGCTGGAGCTGAATAGGCTGGTTGGGCAGGGCAGGGTGCAGGTTCCTGGTATTGAGGCTGTAGAGGGGGGTCTGGAAAACGTGGTGCTGGGATTGGAGCGCTTGAAGAAGGGGGAGATGGGTGGGAGGAAGATGGTGGTTGTTTTTTGAGAGGATGGCAATCTGGTGTATTGGGGATTACTTGATGGGGTTTGGCATTTTTGAGGCGTTTGGAGACGGGGTGCGGCACACGTTAGATTGGGAGGGGCATGTGAGTGAGCATTTTTGGGGGAGGGAAACAGAAGCCGACAAAATCAACAGATTAACTTACTTGGGCTTGGAGCTGGACATCTCAGTAATATGCCTTATCCTACGAAGACTTCGCATCTATGGATTTTGCAAATGCAGCATGTCTCTATCAAGCGCCATCTCATCTTTGATGTTCGTTCATTCAGCCCCTTTCTTCTACCGAGATCGATCGCCGATTCGTCATCGGATCCGAAACCCCTCACCTATCATACCCAGCCGCAGACACCAAGCAATTGGCAATACGCACTGCACCTACCTGTGGAATCTCTGCATCATTTCTAACGATACCGGAATCCTTTTTCAGAGAATAGGAGGGAAGTAAAGGTACGGCCAAGCTAGTTATTATTTTCCCCTCACGTACAGTACCTACCCTACTACGCCGAATGTGCAAGCGGTAAGTACGTAGTGTAGGTAGCAATTTTTGGTATTTAAACTCTGGACATCTTCCTTATTTTCTTCTGTCGAGGGGAAAAACAGGCAGAGAAAAAGAGAAAAAAGAAAAAGAAAAAAAGGCTGTGCCGATAGTACAAGGCAAGGTTGATTTCGTATTCCTGATTAAAGACAGGCGATGCTTTTTCTTCTTAGGTATGTATGTATGGTGGGTAGTATCTCCAGGCTAGGTACGGTGGTGGATTTGTGAATAGAGTGAATTGTGGTTGACTGTAATGAAGATTTGACAGCAGGGTTGTTTTGACAGCAAATAGCTATAGATAGGTTTTGAAAAAAAAAGGGGGGGACGGGGGGGGAGATATGTGATGCAAGGTAGATAGTAGTGCGTGTGTGATGCTGGATGACAGAAAATTGAAGAGAAGATGTGGTTTAGTAACTGATCCTCCTACTCACATTTAGCCTTGATATCTTCAGATCTGGATATATTCTTTGATTATATATAAAACCTAACAGTCTGGTTTAATGTTGGATATATAAATACAATATTTGAAGAAAGTTCGCTGACTTGAAAAGGAATAGAAAAGACTGCTTGATTTACTGAGTATAGTTTGGTAGTAGATAAGGTTGTTGGCTAGTGAGGTGTAGAAAAGGTATGTATTTTGTTAGTAGGTTAGGGAGTGTTGGAATTAGCTAGTGTCGAGATATCGGCTCAAGCTTCCGTGGGATTCTGAGTATATAGATTACACCATCCCTCAAATTCAGATCAAGTGGAGCTAACCTGTTAAGGAACATTATACCAGCATCTATAAAAAGGGGACGTCGAAGAGCGCAGCACGAGAAGAAGCCAGAGCCCTCGACGCGGTGCATATGCGATACCTTAATCTCAGGGACATCTCAGGAATCGACAACGTCGTGCAAGTACTGCATGATTCAAGAAGGGCATGCCAACCTTGCCAACATAGTGACAAAGGTCAAAGTCTCAAAGCTAATTTTCGTCGTGAAACTACCGAATGTTCAGGAAAAATGACAGCACTTCTAGACTTGACAGCAGAATTATCCAGCTTAGCTGTGCAGGTATCGCAAGCCTACAGGCAGACTTGTGAAGTATGCATACTACGCGAGAATAGATCGGGTGAATCAATGGATCGTAGATCCACGACAAGCGGCAGCATTATCTCCTGTAGGCGTGCCTCTTAATATCTTCGCCGATATCTCTGATTGCACTTATGGTTTGATACACTCGTTTGCGTGTATTTATGCACTTTATAATCGAGTAGTAGGTTTAAGGTTATCTGTAGACATCGATTGATTGGTTGATTGATTGATTCACTTATTAGATTTTCTTTTGTAGCTAAGTATAGCATTTCTATGCTTTTTAGTATAAATATCCCATTCATATCTACTTGACTCTACCTATTAATGCAAAACACAGGCTTGTGTCCACCAGGGATAAACAACCAGTTGGCCTCTCCCGTAAAGACCAGTAAAGGGTGATATGTAATATATATACAAGGTCGTTTATTTCTTGTTCTGATATCGTGTTTGCTGGTATTCTTTTCAAGACTGATTCATCGGATCGTCCTGCGTGAGTGACTGTATTTCTAGATGACCGAAACTCATTGTTGACAGTAAGGTGTTCATCTTCATATTTAATTAAGCAACATTATGACCTTTGGGAGTGTAGAGAGATAGCAGTGTCCTGAATACTATCCCCGTGCATTGCTTTGAATTCATCTTCTGTATCTTGGTTTGCCCGCCACATTTAGGATTCTTGCAGCCAATGCCAAGTTGTAACTCGATCCGGGTCTGTCCCAGTGCTTCGATTCCATGTCTCTAACGGGGGCCGAAGCGAGCACCTACTAACCGCGACTCCAACGGAAACCACGCTTCGTTAGCATTTGCTAGCTATAGCTGGGCAATACTATAGTACTATAGGTACATCCTTCTGAGGGAGTTTGAATGAAAGAAAGTTCCACGATTATAATTTGCAAACACCCCCCTTTCTTTTATCACATGCTTCTCGCTTAACGGAAATCACCCCCCTCTCCCCTATGTCCACATAGGGTATAAATATGTTTACAAAGAGCAGAATGCATCGGCATCTATAATCCTGAGATTCATAGAAAATACCCCTACGTGGCTCGTCCTGCTTCCTTCTTTAGCGATAGACTCAACGCGCAAATATAGAACTCCGAGGTATACTTTCACGATCAATGAACAGCCTAGTAAGACTATGACTATCCAGAGAATAGTTGGGGATTTCTTTGCGGACCAGGAACTGCCTCAACTTGATCCCGATGGGAAGAAGACCGAGGAGTGGGAACCATGTTACCGCTGTAAGAAAAAGTGCACCGTGGAGTTCAGTTCGTGTTCAGTCAAATTGCTATTTCATCGCAAGTATTTCATAGAATGCTTGAGATAATAACAGCAATGCCCACTTGATAGAAACTTTTGGTCCTAGTAGGAAAACATAGTGTTGATTAATGAATTAGGTGTATTGCCCCTTTGGAGTTCTATTTTATTTTGCCGCTTTCTCACTTAGCCAAGCGTGGGTTTACCGCTCGCTCTAATTCCATGTTGCTTGTTTTCAAATGTATATTATTACGTGTTTTCGAAATTACAATGATCTTTTATTTATTATTCTCGCTAGACTATTTAGCTTAATTCTCGAAATGTAACTTCCTTGTCTTAATATATATATATATATATACTATGTAAATCATACTTCCCCTATTTAGTTTCCGCCAAATGCAGAAGATGCTACACGCAGCACCTCGCAATGAATAAAACAAGAGAGCTTCATAATAATATCAGGGGAAATATCCCCTTAGCATTATGTACCCGAGTATCTAACACAAATCGTCAATCCGACTCAAACTATCTATATTAAAGCCCCCAACTAACTCGAAAATTTCCCTCTCCACACATCAGAAGCATCGACGTATCCAATGCTCTTTTAAGTCAAACTTCCCAGAGAACCAATCCCAGGAGAATCCCTCATACTTCATCCTAGAATCTCAGAATCGGAACAGTAGACTCCGGCTCCTAGATTTGTAGCTCGTCCGAATTCCTTTGAAGGTCCGTAACACATGACCGTAATTTTTACTTGACAGCAAATATTTCAGATTTTCAGATTCACGCAGCTTGTCTAAGCTGATGCTGGTCATGAATCTGTAACTAAACATGTAAGTGTTCTCCTCACAGGCTTCCTGTGTGTTATTCTCACGAAAGCACGTCAAAGTTCCAAGCTCGTCATTAAGTTGTCTTCTATTACGTGAATGGTATCTGGAGATAGTAACTTGTGGCGAGGTATCTCGGTATTTAAGGACCGATACTCTTAAGCCCATCACTTTAAATCTTGGTGCAAGATGTTTCATCCCATTATAAAGAAAGTTTAGGGCTTGAATAAGAGTTCTCAACATCTCGGTTCGTGCGGGACATCTCTCTCATGGAAGGTAACACGCCAATTCACCGCGATACCACGAGCAACTGCTTCTTCACACAACCGAAAAACCCCCCATCATATTCCCTATTTAACCCCTCTTGACCCTACTCTGCAGCTCACATCAAACCTAGATGCACACGCTAGAGATACGGACGCATCGTCTCCGAGACGTTGCATCGCATTCAATGCACGACCCAGAATACTCTCTTTGAAAGTCCACGAAAAGCTCCATTGTATACTACTGGACCTCAAATGCAATCACATTTCATCGCATCGTATACATGACCGTCTCGGAACTTTGACAGCAAATTGTCACTTGACAACAGCTTTCCCCTCCAGACAAGATTTACTTCGCAGCAATTATGGGTTATAGGTGGTGTTATCAGGAGGTGTGATTGTAAGGTGATCGATCGAGTCTTGAGAGCATCCTTCCTTGGCACTGCCCCGAGACGACAGTGTATTTACAGCGTCGGATTGGGAATAACCTTATCCTTTTTTACTCCGCTTTTTGCGTTAGACTTATATGGACATTTTCTGGTACTACTAAAAGGTATGTTTGAATTTCAAGTATGCTAGACGCAAACCTTGAATCTGCCTAAATGAAACCAGGGTATAGCAAGAGCCAAGTCTAGCACAAAAAAACCACAAACCAGCACAATTTAAACGTCAAGAATTAAATTTCCATTATTAACCACCTATCTCCTTTCTTCCCCAATTAATCATCCCCATCCCTCCCACTCACTGAAAGCTCTCCCCCAAAATCCCCGGCTTCCGAGTCTTCAAATCCAACACACACTGTCCAAACAGCCCATTCGCCCAACTAAACCACTGTCTCGTCCACGTACTCGCATCAAAACTATTAATACTCTCATGAATAAGTCCCAAGCCGTCCGTACTGCTAACAAGCTCCCGCAGCGCGGTCGTGATCTCCGTGTCGTCGTTCGTGGTGAAGATCCGGATGATGCTCGCCATGGGCCAGGCTTGGCCGTAGCCGGCGTGGGGGCCGCCGACGCTGTGGGGGTGGTGTGTTAGTTGTGAGACTGGGGGAATTGGGTGATTGGGCTGGGTTGGGTTGGGTTGGTTGGAGGAGGGGGAGGGACTTACGCGTTGATGACGGGACCGCGCATGAAATACGAGTTGTCTTTGCTGAGGATCATCTTTCGTGTGTTCTGGTACACCTGGTCGTTTTGGTCGAGGTAGCCGAGAAAAGGGGCGCTGAGGAGGGAGGGGATGTTGGCGTCGTCCATGATATTTTCTTGCTGGGGTTAGCTATACTGTTGTAACTGCTTTTTTGGGGTGGGGTAAGAAAGGAAAGGATATACTTACGTGATCCGTATCCGTCGACTTCGAAAGCGTAGATGGAGCCGTAGGTCGGATGGTTCACGATACCGTGCTTGGTGATGGCATCTCGGATACTGCCTGAGAAGTTGTGCATGTGATTGGCTAGGTTGCGCTGGTTGGTGATGTTTGCCATGATTTTAGAGGCTGAGTCTAGGTAGCGCGAGAACATCATGTTGGCAGGAATGTAGAGCTGGTATATAGTCCTTTTGGACTCGTTAGCTGAGTTTAATATTTAGAGCTTGTTAGAAGACTCACGAATCATCACTTGGCCGGAATGCTGAACGTATCAAACCTGTGCTATCTTGAACTGGATTTCCACGCCCTGAGTTGTCAAGAGTTTCTGTTGCCGATGTAGTTGTACGCTCCCAAGTATATGGAAGTGTGTTGACCGACCCATTCGACGAGTATGTGCCAACGAGCAAGGATTCGGTGGTTGCAAGTATAGTATTGATGGTATCGACCCATTGAAAGTTGCGGAAGAAGTCAATATCATTCGTAGCTTCGTAGTAGTCGGTTGAGAGCTCCAGGAAAGCTGCCAAAGAGTCCAACTCATATTTGCATTCAAAAGCAGTGTTGTTGGATACCGCTGGTGTAAAGATGTCGGGGGTGTCTTGGTTCTTGGACGGCCCAATACCTGACTCGACCGGTGGCTGGAAGGAATTGCAGAAAGGTGCTTCGAGGATATATCGAGCCTGGAGATTGATCACGCCTCGGTACAAGCTGGCGAGGGAGTTCTGGCTCGAGTTTGCAGTGACTAGTGGCAGGTAGCTTTGCATCTGGTTCGCCGAGTCTCGCAGCCACATTGCATTGATATCTCCCGTGATGAGAAATGTCAATTCCTCATTGGAGTTGTTTGCGGCCACTCCTTTCCACTTAACAGCGGTGTCGAGAGAGTTCGGGAAGGAGTTTTGGAAGAGGCGGTACAAGTCAGGATCCTTGATCACGGACTCCATATCCTTGATCGTGTCCTCCACAATCGACGAGTTGAAAGTCCGACATGCTGGGTCTGGTCGCATGTAAGACAGTTGGTATTTGCCAGAGCTGTATGGTTGATGCTTTTGCTGCGAGTAATCCAAGTAATCGGGACATTGTGCTCTCGCAGAAGGAGCAATAACAAGAGCTGCCGCGACGAGACCGAGAATAATGTCCTTCATTGTGCCGATGGTTCTTATTTTATGAGAGGTTACCTGTATTTTCTCGTTGTTGAATCCCAGTCTCCGCCAACATGCAGGTATTTTCAAAGGCTCCTTTTATAGTCAAGTTCCCGGTCAGGTACCACCAGAGCTACCCCGCCTCTAAAGCCTGTGAATAGTGAATCCCTGTAGAATACCCCGCTACTACAAACGCTAGGCGTTACCCCACAGTCGGCACGGGCCTTGCGACTAGCCTATTGGTTCGACAGCCTGATTTCCGACTCTTTGTTTTTACCGACTGCCTCATTCGTAGTAGTCGGCCCTTCTAGGTAGATATGCTTTTTCACACGCGAGAACAGCAGATCCACCTGGACAGTGTACCTAGAGCTTATGATTTAGTCACAGGGGCGTCAGATTATAGACTTCGCTGAGAAATAGCCCGAGCATAAAGAACTATAATGATAGCTTACTTGTAAAGCTTATTACCACGGCAATGGGTATTGAAACATGCAATTCTCATGTTAATAACTGAAGCAGCAACTACATCTTGGCTGCATAATGTAAAATGTAAAATGTAAAATGTAAACTGCAAGAATAACGAAGAGATTAAAAAATCTTGTGTAAGGGATGTGTTAAATCGAATTTGGAGGCTGCTGCTTCATGCATATACAGTACTTCGGAAGATGCATGTATGGGGTTATACGCCGCCGCCGTTTTCCCAAAGTCTATAAAAGTCGCCCGTCCGGATCACTGATTCTTCTTCTGGGCTCGAGTTTTGTCTGGGTATTTGTCTCTTTTGCCTATGCATGGGCAGCCGTTGGTACGGGCCAAAGTTTGACAGCTTTTATATGCTTGCAAAGAACATTTAACATCAGCTCTCTGTTCATTTCGCTGCATAGGCTGGAGAGCTACTTACTCTTTTACATATGTATAGCAGGCGACCCATGTAACGTTAATGCTGTCTATCTTTCCATTCTTAACCATACATCGTGTCAAGTATATCTACAACTCGATGATATCATCGTTACAAAGTTCTTCGGGTGCCAATGGCACCTCTATCTTCGATACCAACCTGAATAGGTACGAACATTCCTTCGCAGCCTCCATGCATTCTTCTTCCGACCAAGGCAAAAAGACATCGAACCTTTTCGCTGCCTTGATCTGCGTCAATGCCTGTAGCAACGGTCCCCATCGATTCTTCCAATACGCGCCTGGTGTTAAATCGTGCCCAGTCAGGTGTATTGTAAGCTCCTGCAACCCCGTGAAGCTGGCGATTATACCGCAGGTCTCGCGCCAGGTACCGAGGTCATAAGGAGCCTGGCTAATGGCCGTGGGATATTTGAAATCCCAGGTAAGGTTCAAGGCACACATGAGGTCTAGGCGCTGGGGCAGGACAGACTGCTGAAGGTACATAACGGTATCGAGGTGATTGATATCAAATATATTATCCGCGTAAAGCATCGAAATGGTCTCTCTATAGATACTCCGACATGTCTGGACTAGAGGTAGTAGCTTCGCCGGCTCGGCAGGGTGGTTACTTCGAGGATGGAGGTAGAATCCGGGCGTTGTGCCCAGCGATATACGCTCGCTCGTGAGGCCCCAGCAGCCATGCCGACGAGTTTCGAGGTCCGGGCCGACGCTCTCTGCACAGCTGATGGCTAGCAGCCGCTTTCGAGCGCGAACGATATGCAGCAAGTGGCCGCCTAGAACTTCGGTCCAGATAAGCTGGCGGACTTCAGCTGGTAGCCGTGCAAAGAGAATGGATTGGGATTGAGCAGAGGTCTGCTGTGGGACGGATTTCCTGAATGGATTCCAGGATCGACTCGACTTATCGGGCGCCGTGGGAAAAGTCAACGCCCGTGGACGGCGTGGTGGGAGCCGTTGGGGGGCGTTTGTTTTGCGCGCTTTCTGCGTCTGCTTGAAGTCTTCAGCGTTTCCACACCTCATATCGATGGCGAGGTTGGGTTGAGTGGAATCTGTAATAATTCGTGCTCTGCTCTGCTCTGGTTGAACCACTAGACTTTCTTTTAGTCCTCTGTAGAGCTGTCTCACCAGCTGTGACTAAGCCAAGCCTACTAGTACCTCAAGCTAAGACCAAATCGGTATAGTACATAATAATCGTCCGCTTGATACGTGCTCACCCACGTAACACAAGCTTAATCTTAAGCATTTATAAGCATTATTTAACTCTATTCGACGAAGCAGAAAGGATCAGGACCCACATCCTCTGCCAAGCATCTATGCCAAGGGCTGATACTTCTGGCCATGACTTAAAACAACGCCGAGTAGTAAGGATGTGAAAGTGAACTAGCATGGCAGCCATTGCGAGGGTATTTCAAAATAGACTGCCACATGATTCGCGTACTGCACTGCCCTAGGATTCTCCCAAATACCATTGCTCGATTCTCCTCAACATCCGACACTCCCCAGAACTCGGCATGGATCGATAGAATCCTGCGTATACGGAGTATGGAATCCATTAAGGCTATATCAAGTATTAAAAGTAATGCGGTTTGTAAGAAACCAGATGCCGTAATCAGTAATACTAGGGATTTGATTCTTCAAGCCTCTTAAATTTTGACATATTTACCTCCGTAAAGTAGCCAATTAAAATTGTACGTGAAGTGAAATGTCGTTGCGCCTTGCAAGGCGTAGTGCAATCGCCTAATCCGGACGTGAGGGCTGACCTCGGGATGCACCCCCCACACCACACTACTAAACTCTACTGAACTGTAAAAGTTCACCGAGGGGCAAAGTACGGAGTATGTAGATAAATTCATAATCGCCCCCATAAGAGGATCGTGTTCATGACTTGAAGGAGTGGCTTAAGGAGGTAATAATAAGGTTAAGTAGCAAATCCTTTTAATGATAGGCTGAGGCTTAAGCGTGCATCCACCCTTCGGCGAAAGATCTGCGGACATACGGAGCATTTCGCCCTTGAATCGTGCATCTCCTTTCCTTTTGGGTGTGGAGTCTGTGGACACGGTCCTGTCAAACCATGTGGAGTTCATCGGACAAGAAAGTATACTAGCGCTGGCAATGAAGCTTAATTTAAGAATTCCTCGTTAAAAAGTTTAAAAGCACGTCCCCATCAGAACCTCTTACGGAGTATACTCCGTACTTCTTCGTAATACCTCTGATTGGAGAATAGAGGAGCATAATAGACGTATTTTGGGTGCAATCCAATTATACCTAGGTATTGCTATTGGGCTAAAAGTAGGGGGCTAAAAGTAGGGGGCAATACAAGTTAAGAGGATATAAAATTATGCTAGGTATGCTTAGTAGACTCACTTCGCATTCCATTCCTTTTCCTCGTACATCGGACCCACACTCTTTTGTGGCTGAGAGTGGAGACTGTTAGCTTAGAAAGGCTAAATCCCGCGGCTTATACTCGCCTTTTTTAAGTCTGACAGCCCCACCTGAATTGTACCTATAAATGTATACGCCGTATACTCCGCACCACTTAAAGGGCTTAGATTTAATATCACCGGGCTTATAAGAGGCCTAAACTCACTTTAAGATTAGTTTATTTTATGGTTTTAAGGATCTATACTAGGGTGAAGAGCTAGTTAGACCTATAAGATTCTATCTTTCTCCGCTAAGTAGTAAGTCATAGGTCCAGAGAATAGGTTTAGAGTAGGACTGTCAGACTTAAAAAAAGGCGAGTAACGAGGTCTTTACTCTAGTTCTGCAGGACATATAGCAAGAGAGATAATAGCTAAAGCAGTCATGAAATGAGACTTCTTATTTGGAGCCTTATATTTAGTCGGATCTAAACTCTATAAGTGGCGTGGGGTATAAAGTTATAGAGTAAAAGATGTTTCTACTACCGGATCAGGCATGAAAACATTTGAGTAAATTCACGTTATAATACTACGATAGTACTATAGTAGTGAGACATCCATGAGTATACAGCATCCTGAAAATCTATTTTTATTCCATTTTCTACTTCTAATTACCAAATAAGCTTTTTGGGTGTTATGAAAGTGCCTGGGTGCCAAAACCGCCTTCTGATCTCCACTTAAAGCATGCTCCTCGCAAAAGTGCTTGGCGGAAAGTTGTTTGTTTCTGAGCATTAATAATAAGGCGGCTCCTATAATTAGCAGCAAATACGACCTGACAGATCATAACCACTATTTTGTATGCATGCATGCATGCTGCCGTTACATGTAGGCTTCGATCCGCGGCTAGCGTACAAGGGACCCTCCACATTCTATACGTCGTACTCCGTACTCGTCCACGCCATAAAGTTTCAACTCCACATCGCCCACATGGCACTTCTTCCAAACTGCCCCTGACTACTATTCAGGGGAATGGAACTGGGGCAATACCATCAAAGAAGGGAAGCACGGTCAAGGATCTGCTAATTCTTCATATCATCGCCACACATCGGCTCGATCAAGCGCGGAAGTTGGCTATACCCCTTCATCCCAGGCAGCATAGTTCCACCAAAAAAGCCGTGGGCAAAAAGCCGTACAGTAAAATCACCAAAGCAAGGCCCCCCTACCCTGGCCTTGGCGGAATTGTCTTGACCGGGACAAACTATATTCTTGCCTCCTACCGCAATCCTGACAGTGTGTCAGTGAGACTGTTTAGCGTGGAAAGATAGAATGCCCCAGACTGGTTGTTTACCCCAAAATATCTAGTTGGCCTGTTGAGGCAATTTTAAAGTGAAACAAACTTGTATTTCATAGAATTTGAGCTGTTTACGTGTAAGTGGCACGGTATACGTAGATTTTGTCCCCATAGTAGTCAGACTTAAGTAAAGTGAGTAATCCCCTAGTAAGGCTGAAATTGTTCGAGATGATAGATGAGCTTGAAGGATCAAAAGGATCAGTTAGTATTCTATACGCCGTTTTCATATTCTTTTCCCTTTTGATATATTATTAGAAATGAGCTCCTGATTTATAGACTTATATATCCACTGGGCATTGTGATTTGTTTCATCTTTCTCTCTCCATATCGTTCGTTTTCCTTACTTTCCATAGTAACTCCGTTCTTTGCCTCTTACTTTCATGCAGCCGTGAGGCTCTGACTCTCTCTCGACACTCGCAGAAGCTCGAGTTTCACCACGCTCTACAGCTACAGCTCCTTCTCGCTCTTTTTATCTCACCATGAAGCGTACTAGTACCTTCGCCGCTCTTTTGGGCTACCTTACCACTGGTCATAGCTGGATTATGGACAGCTCTTGTTCAGCTTATAGCCAGCTGATAACCGATGGCATGACTAATGCGTTCGATCTCGCTCAAGCGGGGTCCGATACATTTGGTATCACACTTTTAGGAAGCGGAGCTAAATGGCAGGCTCAGAAAGACCTCATCTCATACATGTTCAGTGAAGCTTTAACGAATGGCAACATTGATACTGGTAATACGAATTGGAAACTTGCCGAGAGCACATTTGCTTCAGTCCTCAAGTACAACAGCAATAATGGGCAACCCGACGTAACTCCTGCCAACTATCGAAGTCTGAACACGGATGCTCTTATTGTATTTTGCAATTATGACCGCTTCAAGGAAGGTGAAAACTGCGACGGAGTGAAGAAAGATGGGATTGCCTGTGATACTACCATTGGTATATCATTCCCGATAAACGACATATATAAAGATTGCAAGAGCACAGGCTTGTTCAGCTCTAGTGAAGTTTCGGTATGCAGCGGAACCAGAAGCGGCGTTATAATTAACTTCAGACACTAACTTCTCTCTAGGCGTGGACAAGGGAATATGCTTCCCTCGGCGTCCACCGTGCCTCCCAGATCCAGATGTGCACCTCGTATTTGAAATCACAACAGAAGCTTAAGATCAAAAGCTTGAAAGACCAGGGATCGAAGGCTAGCCTGGCAGAGGATTGTCGAAGTTGGGCGAATGGATAGACGACCCCCTGAGGACTGCGATGGACGCAGCGTACATGTTCGAAGCTACTATGCTTCACGAAATAACGCACGCGATTCCCAATGCTGGCACTGTAGATGCAGGTCCAGGTAAAGTTGGGAATACCGATTCGTATGGCTGGAAACAATGCCGCAAACTGAGTGGTAACGGAGGCGTCAAAAACGCCGACAGTTATGCCCTTTTCGGCCTTGGCTCCAGGATGATCTCTCCGAACAACGGTGCAACAGCTCAGCGACCAATGGACGACGGATCAGTTAAAGTCCTTCCCGTCGCAGCAGCAGCAGGAGGCTCGAAACGAAATCTTCACGCTCGAGCGGCCAATGCAAACAACATCACCTGCAACGGGTTTTGTGTTTACCGAATCAGGCAAGGCCCCTGTCACTATCTCGCAAGGCCGGGCATATACAATCGGTACCGATATCATCTCCTTGGACGGCTCTGCTATCGTCGAAGACAAATCTACAATATTCTTCGTCCCGACATCAACTACCACGGGCCGTAAAAGCAGCTCCAGCATCACTTCTCTGGGCTTTACTACACTAAGCACTTCGGCTCCTAGCCAAAACTCATCTACTTCCTCACGCTCGAGCAGCGGCTCATTATCATCATCAGCATCAGTCTTCTCCCCTCGCTCTTCCGGCACGATTCCTGCGGGCAAGTCATCTGTCAGCAGCCTTCCTACCAGCAACAGTTCATCAACCCGAAGCTTTGCCAGTACAAACTCCTTGGGCAAGACATCTGTCAGTAGCCAATCTGCCACCAAAAGCTCCTCAGGCCAAAATTCCGTCGGTTCAAGCTCCTCTACAAGTTCATTAAGCCAAAGCATATCAAAGAATGTCACATCTACAGCTGCTGGCTTGCCGTCCAAGTCATCTTCATCTGGCTTGCCGTCCAAATCCTCAGCATCCGGATCATTGTCAAGGTATATCTTATATTTTTTATTATTATATTTTATCTTATACATAACTACTTAGACCTTTAAGCTTCTATTTCCTCTATTACTTCTTAGAGTCCACGCGATTCCTACTCTTCTTTTTTAAAGAACTTGTAACGATTATGCTTTCTGGTCTTCCCTGGAAGGCCGGCTCAGACTAGATCCCGCTGGAGCTAGGCTGTCGTAAGGGTTTGACTTGAAGACTCTGTCGATGTATCACACGGGGTTGCTACACTTGGAAGTGTAGTCCGTTACTAAGTATAAGACAATAAGCGTA
>QGMF01000606.1:0-23817 GCA_007821475.1 Lachnellula arida | reverse complement strand
TAGGTGTTTATATATAAATCTAGATATATTTTAGTGGGAGGGCGGTTCTAGTTATTATAGACTTTATTTAGGCGGTTCTAGTTATTTATAACTTTTCGTAGGCGGTTCTAGTTATTTAATAATATAATAGACAGAGGTCATTCACGCACCTAGAAACAATGCATTATCTCTTTCTCTATTAATCTTTAGATTCTTTACTACCTAAACAGAATATATTAGTATAATAGTTGCATAAACAAACTCAGGTCTCCGCCCTAAGAAACGGTATTAATAGTCTGGCACGAGGTCTTATATCTGGTTACAGCGTGGGCAAAAATACTCAAGCTATTTGAATCCATTAGAGTATATTTTACTATATCTAAATTAAGCAGACCTGGGCCTTAGGTCGGGTATACCCGCGGATACCCGGGTTAAGCCCTCACAAGTACTGCTTAGGCAAAATTTTGCGGGTAGAGTATATACTTAGATTTTTCTCTAGAAACCCTAGATATTTAGGTATTTTAGTACCCCAGGGCTCGTGAAACCTAACAAATCAAACAACCCTATCCCTAACATTGGAAATGACAGCATCTTCGGCTGTCAAGGGTCTCATCTCATGCAACGTCTGCTCCATATACATCATCTGGAACTTCATGCACACCGAAAGCTCTTCAACATTGATCGTCTCGGTCTTACAAGCGCTGAGCTCCCCTCCAAATCGGTGTCTCCACACGCCTGTTTGTAGCGTTTTCGAGGTCATCAGAAGGAATAGCAAACCGCGCACCCTAGTAGATCGAGACGGTACGTGGTCCACTAATCGTTCAACTCTAGAACCAGGGACTTGTTCCTAATGTTCGTGTTGGTGCTGCTGTCGAAAAGTCTGGGGTCGCGTGGTCGGATGGAGCAGACAATGGTAATACGCTCTGCCATGTTTTCTCCTGGGATCGCGATGTGTGATACAGAACGGCCTTGTAGAACAACCGCATGTCCCTATGGTGAAATATTCATTAGCTTCAACATATATTAGTCACTTAAGAGCGGACTTCTTACGCATTGAGGAGACCGGACTTTGGTAATAGTACCATCGCCGCTCATCGGTCCCGTTTCGCCATCAAGCATGTACTCCGCGTTAGAGAGCATTACGACGCAAACAAATGGATGAGAATCGCGATGCCAGGGGACGATGGGCTGCGAAATCTCCCGCGGTTCCACTTCTGTTGTTCTTCTGTTAAAGATATCTTTTTGTGCTTGGGATACTTCAGCTGCCAAACTGGAGTATCCTTTAAAGCTTCTACACCGCCGGGACCCAACTGAACATTGGTATGGCAGATCTCGTAGTTCATGACAGGAACTAGATCTACGCGCGCAATGTTGCTCACGATATCAAGCGCTTGAGGAGATGTCCAGAAGGCATGAACCAATGGCGCATATCGTGGCGCCATGCCTCGAAGTTGAACCGATCCGGGACGCGTGGCCTAGAGACAGTTCTCGAGTACATCCTTGGAAAAGAGCTCTTTCGGGTGCTGCTTGATAGCTTCGGGGGGTAGGAGCGGAAATGGGACAGATGATGCCACTGGGGGGATCTGAGAATCTGGAAGATGGATGTCTCCAAGTAAGACGATCTTTTCCGGTGGTTGATAGGCAAGATGTGTGGTAGGATTGAATAATGGGTTTGAAATTGGCTGCATGTTCTTAAGGCCCTCTGGACTAAGTTCCCTGGGAAGAATCTCTTGGATTATTGATAGCATGGCAGCGGTTGGGCGGTTGGTTCGAAGTTCAAAATTGGTGGTGCTATAGGTGGTAAAAGCTTTGGCTTCCGAATATTTAAGTAGAGGACTGAAATAAGAGTATAAAGCTACTTCATAGAGGGTTCTCGAGTACTCACTAAGCGCCTAGAATAACCCAAAACAGATAAAATGTATAGCTCGACGTTATGCAATGTAGATTACAACTAGTGAGTTCTAGTATAGAGCGGGATTCCCGACTGCCTAATATGTAATATTTAAAACGCAAGCGCTAATACTAGCTTCTTTATGAAGCTATAGTTGATTCCTTATGAGAGTACAAACACACCTTCAGGATACCTTGAACATGGCTGTCCATCCAGAGATTTACCATCTTCAACCGACTAGTTTTGTCCCAAACAATAGACTTCCTGTCCTTATTTACCGCAACGTGTTACCGCAGCCACATAACGAACAAAGCGCCCAAGAGATGTTAGAAAAGAATCATTGGACGAAGAAGGCAAACTCACTTTTTGGCTTTCTTCTTCGACTGACCAAATTGCAAGGGAACGTGGGGAGCAGTACCTAGGCATCACTTTCATCCCAATACACATGAATGCTACGGTAAGACCACGGAGAAAACTACAGCTAATATGGAGTTGATAAGAAGTAGCGGTTTTCCAAGGGCATCCAACGTTACTTATTGGACGCGGACCGCACGATAACGACGAAGAGCGTTCAGTTTCGACAGAATTAGAACCGGGCGATGTTATTATATTGCCAGCTGGAGTCGCACACTGCTCTATAGATGGCGATTCGGACTATCGTTCCATTGGTCTGTATCCCGAGGTAGGCTTTTGTTCATTGAGCTATGTTTTGGGGTGAAGCAAGCAAGCTGATGGATGAGAAGGGATCTCCAAAGTGGAAAAATGAGTACTGCAGACCGGGTTGCGGAACTGACGGAAGAAGTGGGTAAGGTTGTACTACCAAGCAGCGATCTAGTGATTGGGAACGAAGGTCCACTGATGCAGACTTGGGGAGCTATTTAAAACGACTATTTCTTCGCTGGAAGGTGGCCTAGTGAGATAAGAGGCAAGTATTGACAAAAGAAGCATAAAGATCGAACCTGATTCCTGAAGTCCTGTGGTTTCCATACAAACATAGTTGCCTTAGTCTACTATTAATACGATCTTACACATTGTCAATCCAGGGAGCTTATCTCGAGGAGAAAGGCACTAGTGAAAGGGGAGAAACGTGCTACCCCATCTGGAGAAGCACCTGGTATTTTCAAGCCTCATCTGAAGTTCATAAACGGATTTTTCGCCGGAATTCAGCGTACGGCATATCCAGGGGTCTTTCTGCAGAGCTGAGCTTTTAATACGCTCGGTAGATAGAGTCGCGAGTATGAATTTCTCTATAGCGAGTTCATGTATAACGACCTGTTGACAGCTATGGCAAGTAGAGAGCCAACGATTGGCAAATATGACATGGGGGATGATCGAAGAACAGAAGGCCCAGTCGCTCTATTGAGTTTGACTTCGGGATCAAACCGTTCTTGTTATCTTCAATTGATATCCAAGATTGTTAATAGTCACCCCGCAGTCAGTCTTGCGCACTTTAATGACTGGGACGGCAGACTTGACTAGATACCGAGTCTTTGTTTTGATAATAATCAAGAACATGATGGAATCACTGCCGTCACTATAGCCCGCATGCCTTTCTCGATGCAATACGAATCACTGCTACTTTCGAGTATTTACAGAGACGCAGGCAAAATACTTTACATGCAAAGAAGATACCTGGATTTGGCACAGTCTTCCAGGATATCGCCCCAGCAAAACAATAGACACTGCTCAAATCACGTTCCCCGACATAGTCGAGCCGAAATGGATTTTCTGGTCTGTAGTATTATCAGGAATCTCAAACTGTTGTCTATAGATTCCAGGTACGAGAGCGCCATACTTTGGCCACTTGGTTTTATGTCAGATTCCATTTTAATAAAGAACTATAAGGAATATATATTACTTAGAGCACAATCTCTCGATGACAGATTTGGGATGGGAGTTTTTGAGAGGTTTAAAGACATATTAACAAGTGCATGGAAGGGGAACAGATTGGAAGATAACCCGGCATGTAGTCTCCGAGGGAGGCTTTTATTAGGTTGACTTATAACTAATTGCAAGATTGTATCCAACATAGAATCCACCCCATCGCAGGCGGCGAAGGGAAGGGGTTGGTCAAGGATATACCTTACTAACTCAACAGGTCTTGCTTATGCACCCTACTGCTGAGAGAGGCATCTAATTAGTCCCGCCAGCTAGAGTGGAGTGTATTGAATGGAAAGTGGATTAGAAGTGGATAGAAGTGGATTGGAAGTGGATCTTCTTCTACTCCACTCCACATATGCCCAAGTACCTCCGTACCCAATCGCCTGATGCGATTAGCCCTAAGCGAGAGTATGTTTTTGAAGGCGGGTTAATACGAATACGGTACTAAGCCCTAGGCGTTGGAGACGTATAACGGGTGAGCGGAGTGGCCTAGTCGGAGTAGCCAAAGAATCAGCCCAGGCGCTAAATCGCAAACCATGTACCTGGTATACAAAGCAAATGATATAGAATTTAAATTTTGAGGTAGTCTTAGTTCTTCCACCGGCAATTATACACATAGGAGGTAATACAAGATCCAATATTGCGACTCAAAGCTCTCTAGAAATAGTGCAATCTAGGCCCTCGTCTCAAAATGGCAAAGGTCTTGAAGATCATAACCTAGTACAAGAAGAAAACGCCCCTTGAACGATCTTGTTGAGTGAGAAGAACGCGGTGAGATACACTGTATATAGAATAGCTTAATACCTGAGCAACGCCTGCATGACATGGGCTGCTACTAGCAGCTATTCAGAAAGAGGCAACGTCAATTCAAACGGGAACCCGCGCAAGGACTTTCCTGTCTTTTGGAAGCCATCAAGCCCCACTTCTAGAGCTCTCCAGCGAGTTAATCTTCAACTTTCCACTTCTATCCAGCCACAGAACAGGGCTTACTCTCCACTCTAGTGGGAAATTTCATGGAAGGATAGGAAGGTCAGAACGCCGACGTCGGGAACCCGATCATCTTAATGAATCTCGATGTCTGATGAGACAATGTCGGCAAGAAGCCGAGGGTGCAGATTATAGGTCTCACGGGGCTTCTAAAGACGGCCCAGAAGAGGTGGTACAAAGACGGGTTGTTGCCGATGGTACCTGTACTTGCGCATGAGAGGCTGCTGCATGGTCCCAGATTCAGCAAAACGTGGTTGTGTAAGACTTCATCGCTCAACAATTCGTTGACGAATCTAAGCCAAAGACAGATATTGACAAAAAGTAAAGATAGACAGGAAACACTATTGGTACAAAGAATTTCTCCCACTTTACTTCATTCAAGCTGGGAATACATGAGATTTCATGTGCTGTTGGGACAAGAAGCAAACAATATGTAATTATCATAGAAGGATCGACGGCAAAGCAGAAATTGTTCTCATGTCATGCGGCAATCGAGACTTGAAGCAAAGATGCGGCTTATGCCCTGGACAGCGAAGGTTGTGTTCGATATGCCGGGTGCGGTAATACTGAAAGGCGGCAGCTGGATCATGTTGTGCTTTGATGCATAAGGTGGTGTTAAGCAACCTACATGCTGAAGAAGCATGACTAGGGAAGGTGGACGCAGTGAGTGTTGAAGTCGGAATAAGGTATGAGTTGGCAGTGGATCTGCAAGTCACACCACATCTTCCTGTCGTTATGTGACTGCCAGCGTATCAATGTTACACTCGCTCAGCGATAAGATCTGTTACTTCCGACAGATTTCAGCTTTGGAAGACTAGATTTTTAAGCAATTGACCAATACTAGTTGAGAGACCACAATGGCTTCGTACTTCCCATCATCATCGTTCTGCGTAGAGAGGTTACACCCTGAATGGTATCATGTCATGGTCAGGAGAATGGCTAGCGATGCAATAGGAAAGATCCAGAGATCATGGGTTCCAGCACACTCATGTGACCGGCACAAAAAAAGGGATATACTTCACGCCTAATAACATAAATGCAGCAGCGGGTATTGTCATATCTCCGACATCAAATCGACACCGTATTGGGATAGGTAGAATAATTTGAACTGGCGAACAATTTCGCAGCTGTGAAAGTGTTCTAGATAGTTGAAATCTAAACTAATAGTAGGCATCGAGCTGTAATGTAGGTCCTGGTGGTCCAAGAGCGAGCGATGCTCTATTTTTAAGCGCGCTAAAATGAAAAGCAATAGGGGAGGGGGTCATTTTAGCCTGCTTGCCGATGGTTGACATGGATATGCAGCAATCTCGATTCCTGAGCGCCACCACCTTGTTTTGTGTCACAAAGTGAGGTGATACTCGAGTGGCTTTGACTATCCCCACTGGGAGTCAGACCACCAAAGAAAAAGTCTCTGGCAAAGACGTCCATTATCTTCAGCTCCGCAAATGTGTTTTCGATACCGGTACTTGAATTTTCAATTATTTGAAACAAATCTTTGGTATTGTGGTTAAATGTCCGAGGTACCGTATATCGTTCTCTCGTTCTTATTAGAGAAGCATTTGTGCAACGCAATTGTCCCTGAGTACGGAGTGCCGGTAGTTGAATCCAGCTGGCCGGATTCAACGCCGAATGTGCCTGATACATACCTCGGATTCGGACCGTGGCTAATTCTATGTGCAGCAGGCAAGCCTTGGCCGTCTTGTTGGTCAAGTTCCATACCATCCACGTTGTATCGTGCTTTGGTAACAAGTAGCCAACCGAGCGAATAAGTAATAATGTGAGTTGTCTCAAGCCGATAAAGTATTTGTCAACCCAAAGAGACAACGCGGTGGGGGTCTCGCAGGCTACAAGAGGGAAGCTGACAGTCCGAAATTCGCGTTTGAAAAACGAAACCTCGTGACACTTGGGCACTTGCTAAGGCCCTTTTTGGCAAACATAATCTGAGAGTACAATCTAGCCCAAGATTATTCCAGCATCGCACCAGATTATAGGCGTAGATTAGAAGCTTGTGGGTCTGCTTAGTTATTATAATTTTATGGCGCTTATGCATTTTTCAGTGCATTTTCAGTATACTCTTCAGCGCATTTTCAGTGCACTTTGCGCGCATTGCGTAGTATATTCTCTACTACTATTATAACTCTTTCTATACGTATACTTAATTATATATATATATAAATGATTAATATAGTAATTAATTATTAATAAAAAGTGCTATAAAAGGGTAAGTAGCTGCTACTACTACTGCGGCAAAAGGGTGAAAAAAACCTCGATTTGGCGCTAGTTAGATTGTACGAAAGCATAAACTCGATTTTGGGATTATAGACTTTTGTATAACAGACAGTGGATTATAGATTCAGATTATGCTACTCCTAAGATTATATCGATCGTTTAGCAAATATAATGTGAGGTTGAGATTATACCAGATTATGTTTGCCAAAAAGGCCCTAAGAGTTGAAGAAGGGTATTGCGGTTCCACATCGGTGTTTCAATCATAGAGATAAGTTATGTAGTATCGGCACTAATAAGCTTCAACCAGTGCGCCTTGATCAGAAGATCGAGATCAGCCCCATATTATTGCAAGTGCCGATGGGGTCCTTGCTCTCCGCACTCCACCCACAAGGCTTCCACGAAAAACTAATTTCGGCGTGAAGCTGCATACGGAGTAAAGCCTTTTTCTGAAGGTGCCGTACTCGTATCTATACGTCCGTAAGCCATGTGTAACTTCATACCCGCACCGCCCATACTCGAGTAGCAGGAAATGGGCCACTGATTGCTATCGGTTCATGGTCAATAGAGAACCTGGTTGAAGATCAATTTCTTTGAGATTTGAAGTTCAGTCTGTGCAACACTATGCTGATAAATGATGCGCGGGATGACCAGATTGATGTGCCACCACCAGAATAATGCAGGGTGCTGGAGTGAGGGGTTCTTTCGGAAAGTCCGATTCTCAAAAATACATGATGCGCAATTGCAAAATGGCCATTATCCAGTGGCTGTCCGGCGAGAAGATGAAGCGGAAAGGAGAGGGTCAATGTTACGGCGTCTCTGCAGTATGACGGTAGAAGGTACAACCAACAACAGCTGCATCCTGTACGTATCATGCCTCAAGATTCTTCAACGTTTGTTTGGTGATTTGATCCCATGATAAGACGAGGTGCATCGCAGGGGGGAGGACGGCCAGGACTAGGGCTGAAGCACGCTGCTGTTGTCGCTGCTCTGTTTAACATTACGAGTAACGTATACGACGTACTCGGTACTTCGTAGAAGACTTTCCTAAGCCGCTTCAAAGAATCAAAACAACTGCACGCATTCAACACCTTCTCCAAGCGACTTATATAGAACAAGGCGCGAAACGCTATCACTAGTAAGGGTACTTGGTTCTGCGGACGCACAATGAAGATCGGTATGTAGGCAAGCGATCGACTCTTCGATGATTTGTGAAGCTTCAAGCAGGGTGGGTTGGTCGTGGCAAGGGCTGCGCCCAGTAAGAAGTAAAAAAAGTTGGTGCAGCATCGGGTTGATCAGGGCTTGCGAGTCGATAGTCGACATCGAGATCCTTGAGAAGCCATCCATAACCATACATAGCCCCATAAAATATACTGTACTGTAGATGTATCGGGACGGCCGGTGCTGGCCAATTTAGACACAACGCCCGTGGAGGCGTGGACGGGGAGTCTTCCAGGAAGTTCCAGCCTATGACCACCGGCTTGAAATCTAGGGACGGACGCCTAACACACAACTCGACCACTCAACGTTCGTGCAACCGCCGCCCGCGCCGCACCGTAGCATGCAACTAACCTCCATCCTTGAAACGTATCTCACCCGGTTTCCGGGTCGCTTTCACTGTACGGAGTGTACAGTACTCCGTAAAAGTTGTTTGCTACTCCGTAGGATGGACGGCCAAAACTTTAACATCGCGCGCTTGCATGGGTTGTTGGCGCTTGCTTGGCCTTGTTTGGTCCAGCTTGCTTGCCTTCGCACCTTTCAAATGCAATTACAGCCCCTCCTGTCTCTCTTCCTACCTCCTCCTCCTTCGCTCTTACCCATTCGATATACGGTACAGACATACAGACATACAGACCGCTGCTTCCTGCGCTTCATCTTGTGATGATTCTTGGCCCAACGAGCAGCGCAGTGCCACTACAAACACACATCGCATACGACGCGTTCCCACCGATTGGCACCCCCCTCTACAAGCCGGTTCTGCGTGGCGCTGGCTGCAATCCGCCAACTCGGTCAGCCATGCAGTAGACGTCCATTACACACTACAGTACATGTTCTCGCAGACTCGGAACACAATCGATCATCCTTATATATTATCGTCGGAACGGTCCTTATCCCCTTCGCAATCGATTGATCGATCATTCATCCGAAGTTTCAGCCCTAGGATCCGGATCGCAGAGAGCCGCCATTCTGCAGACTTAAATAGTCAGCGGCGAATCTACAAGTTGAAGACTAGCCATGGAGAGGTAACAATTGTAGGAAAACATATTTTCAACATCTTGCATACGAATCGCAAAGGTACCTTGTACCTATTGCTTGTCTGCAGGAGCAGGTAAACGTGAGGGATCATCCATAGTGTCCGCAGGACTAAGGTAAGACAGCCAACCCCTCATGTACTTAACGCTTCTGACATCTGATACCAGTCCCTTCACCTCCCACGTCTGCTTTCCGATACTTTGAGCAATTGTCTCGTCTGCCGCCTCCCGAATCAAACATGTCGACGTCCGAACCAACGAGGCCCGGCGCAGGTCCTCCTGCACCGTCCAGTTATCCATACCCTCCCAGAACTACTGAAGATGGAAATCCAAGAGCACCTCCGGTTGTTCTTCCTCCAATGTCATCGCTCCTACAACGAAACGAGCGCATAGAACCAGAACTGCATAACCCATACGCGTCTGGGCGCTCTTCCGACAGAAACCACCCCCTTTGGATCAGCGAGTCGGATCCCAATGCTCCTGTACATCATATATATCACCCCCCACAACCACAATCGCACTCACACAGTTCACAGTATCCAGGGCAACCTACTCTCGTTCCAAATCACCCGCAAAGCCAAAGCAACTTAGGACATAACCCGGACCAGAGACGCCCGCAACCTCAACCTCGACCTCGACAAATCAGACGAATTGTCCAACGACGTGGATACGATGGAAAAGCACCAAAAGGCGATACAACTCCTGAACTAATCTCGCCCGTCTCGAATCCTCACCCGTGGATATCTCAACCGCCCAGTCAATCAGCAAGTCCATTCCAGCAACAGATGGTTCGTTCACCACCAGGTCCCACTCCGGCTCCCACCCAGAGCCCTACTTCTAGGCCAATGCCGATATCAGAGCTACTGAGCGGTAGTCCAAGGTCAGAGATTTCTCTTTGCATGAAAAATATATCAACTAACTCTCCTCAGTCCCGAGACGCGACGACCACCTCCCACTTACTCAATTCGCATGCGGCAAGAGCCAATCGCAGCCCGCGCTTGCGGTTTCGGTGAAAGAGATCGCAGAGTGATTGACCCTCCACCGATCCTGCAGATGGTGATAGAAGATCCCAATGCGACTCCAGGTGAGCTAAGCGCTCTGCTTCGACAACAATGCGCTGTTGTGCACTGCACATTATGGGACCCCGTGGCCAATAAAGACGACACTGCTATGCCAGGGACAACCGACAAGCGGCAGCAACGGCGGTTGATGGGAACACTTGTCTCGTCGCCGTTCGTAGGCCAAGACGAACATAATGTCGAAGGATGCTTCTTCACCTTCCCTGATCTCTCAGTCAGGACTCCCGGAACCTACAGCTTACGCTTCAGCCTCATGATACTAGATATCACTAGAATGAGTTCCGGGGAGAGAGTCCCTATCAGATGTCTCGCCTTCAGTCAGCCCTTCCACGTCTACAACGCCAAGGACTTCGGCGGTATGCGAGCGAGCACTGAACTTACCAAGCGGCTTAAGCATCAAGGGTGCTTAATCAGCGTCAAGAAGGGCAATGCCAAGTCGAGTGGTGGAGCACACGAGAGCGATGGAGACGACGACGACGACGATGACAACGACGATCTTGGAGAACGAAAACCAGCAAAGAGACCAAAGCGGTGACGGGTGGGCAAAATCAAATTCACCTTTACTAACGATAATGAACCGGCGGCAGTTGAGATATTATTGAATTATATGGCTCCAAAGGGTCAAAAGTATACGTTTACTCGGCAGGGACGAGGAGTTTTGGAATTATGGGGCGATATATTCTGGCTTGGTTGTATTTTTGACAGAGTGAATACCTCTTCTTTTATATTTGTTTGATTCTTGGAAAGAGAGAGAACGACGGGCTGTGGTTGACATTTTGGTCCCCCAGCTCTGTGATTGATACCCATGATAGAAAGACGAGAGATGTTGGAGTTTGAGTGTGCTAGGAAAACAGCTGGGAAACGAGATTAATAATGGAACAACTTCAAAACTTATTGACATGGCATCAAAGCTGCTATTTGTTTGCCTCCCTCCCTTTACCCAGGAGAGAGAAAGGCTCAGAAGCAACTCCTCTCCCCTAAACGCCCTCTCATCCCAGTAACGTCCCTAATCTTCTCACTCACCAGCGTAGCCAACTCCCTCTCCTCATCCCCTACATGTTTACTCCCCTTGACTACTTTAATCGACCACAGAAGGAAGTACGCGCCTACTCCTTGGAGGGTTTTCTTCTCCTCCAATATCTCGCCTTCGTATCCACTTGCTTCTGGGCTTGGCATTAGTAGGGCTCCGGCAGAATCGATGAATCCTAGTGATTGGGGAGCCTATATTGGTGGGTGTTAGTGATGGTCGGGGGGGCAGACGGGGGACGCGGGAGACGTGCCGTGGAGAGTATTTGGGTAGCAAGGCATGAGATTACAAATTTTGAGTACGTGTAGTGTTCTTGGAGTTCGGAGAGTGTGAGGGTAGTATCGAGGGATGTCGATGTGGATATGGATGTGGATATGGATGTGGACATGGATGTGGACATGGATGTGGATATGGATGTGGATGTGCGGTGTGGTCTACTTTGGATGTGAGTTTTCGGTTAGCTAGCGAGTTTTGAAAGGGGGGCGGGGAGAATGGAATGGGCTTGGCGAGTAGGGGAGGATGTACGGTGAAGGATAGCTTGAACTGGCAAGAGAAAGGGAACCTAGCAGCCGGTCCAAACATTCCAGTATGTGCGTATGCAGGATTATACGGCCGGTGCGGTGATAGTTCCACTCGTAAGCAATCCTGTAAGAAAGACAAAACATCAATATAATTTTTCCGTGTCCGGAGATAGCAAACTTACCACGCATCGTGATGAAGTTGAACATGCACTGGAAACCACTCCGGGGCCCCCACAATATCGGCCTTCCTCACATCCCTATACTCCCAACTCGGCCCAGCCCGCCACCCCGTCGCCGTCCGATCCAGCTCTACCATTTTCCTAACCAGCTCCATAGTCTCTTCATCGCTCAGCTCATCGCCCGCCAGCAATTTCGCCCTCAGTTCACGTGCCGTAGCACAGATTTTCGAAATGGCGAAATTGTCATGCGTGATACGGTTACTAGGCGTATCTGGCGTCAAACTCGATAACAAATCTTCCTGTTCCTGAGAAATTGCTGGCGCGGAATCGAAAGCGAGTTGTTGCCGCTGCAGGCGGTGGTGCGCGAGTCTGTATAAAGACCAGCCGCGCGCGGAGTATATCTGGTCGGGGCCGCGCAGACGCAGGATTTGGGCCATTCCTTCGGTATGTGCGCCACGGCTGTGGGTGGAGGCTTGTATGAACATGGTCTGTGATGTTTGTAACTTTGTTAGGGAAGAAAGAGGAAAATCAAGCGGGGTGGGGAGAGGGGTACTTCGAAGAGATCGAGCATGACGACGGTCATAAGCGTATAATCGCTCACAGCCTCCTCTTTATTCCTCAAAGTGTCACCCAGCGCCTCCAACGCCTTTCCATAACACACGCTAGCCTTCCGCTCCAACTCCTCGTTCTCCTGCTCGTTATTCACTCGCGAAACTCGCAGCGCGCACAGCCCACCGCAGCGCTACTCGTCCCTCGGTCTGCACTTCTTCGAACAACATAGGGAGCTGTTCTAGGAAGCCGGACGAGGAGGATGAATTACAGGGGAAGAGAACGAATTTCTCGAAGAATTTATCGACGGCCCTCTTCTCCACGCTTTGCTCACGTGCTTTCGACCCATCTTTGAGCCACGGGTACGGAGTCCCTAGATCCAGATTCTGAGCTGCATTCTCAAGATCGCTGTCATCTATAGAGCTGATGGACAGCGTGGTGCCTGGACGGGAGCTAGATGAGAGAGATGAGGCTCTGCGCCGTGGTCGCGTTTGGGCGCGCGAGACGAGCGTTGCGGTGCGCTCGTTTTCGGATTTGAAGAGGTAGGTGTTTTGGGGGTCGCGATAGCCGTAGCATGCTTCGCCGCGTTGGATGCAGCGGTTGCAGGAGGGACGGCCTTCGTCGCACTGTATGTGCGCTGTTAGTGATTTGTGACTCGGAGCTTGGGGTGGAGTTTTCGGGGTACTTTGACTTTACGCTTGCGGCATTGTTGACACCCTTTACTTGCTCTTGAACCGGACATTTGAAATACAGTAAATGGGAGATTGGTAGTGGTATATTTACAATGATTGTATGTTGTAAGTACGTTTATTTTGAAGTATAAAATGTTGTCGTTGCGCGCAAGCGAACCCCTGCCTGTCACAATGTAAGCGACTCACGTGAGGATCTAGCCTCCTTGTGTGGGAGTTTCCCAGCCCAGCTAAGATGCATTGTGTAGCCCACAAATAGTAGGTAGCTAGATACTCAATCCATATTCTGCTATTCAAATATCGCCGAGGTAACCTGGAACTATCAGGTAAGATGATCATTCAGGTCACGTGTATCTTGGTCTATTCTTAGCATACTCTTAGTCAGTATTTCCCTCTCTTTGGGATTTTAAACTGTATCTAATAATAATGTTCTCCTTTACAAATGGTTTATTGAAAGAACAGTGTTTTATTAAGATTGATTTCCAACTAAAACAACAGCTTTCCATGGGGCGTGGTTGTAAAATGAGGCTGTGCTATTACTCCCTGTCTGACTCTTAACAACATTTCCATCACATCCCTTACTTCTTCTCAAAATACCACACCTTCTACCCTACATCGCTCTAACACACAACTCCCGGTCAAACATGGAGACTTTACCCGTGGAACTTGGAGCTCTAATCCTAGAGAATGTCCCCGATACAGGCAGCCTCTGGGCTTTCGTCCAAGCATCGCCCCATGTACATGGTATTTTTCGCGAGTGTCGAGAACAAATCCTGTCTGCTGTTATTGCTCGCGACATTGGCCCCGTTCTTATGGGTAAGGCTCTAGCCGCTCTTAAGTAGGTTTATTTTCACATAAGCTCGAGAAAGGAGCCGGAGCTGTTTTGGGGGCCCGTAGGCCGGTGTATGAGATGTTGGGTTCTTACTATGCTAATTCATCTTAGTTCTGCACGATTCATCTTGTATGGGAAAGTGAAAGGGAACGTGACGGAGTTATCTGTCCGTGGCCCTCCCAAGTCTGAAGCATTGGAGTGGATTGAAAATTACTGTTCCGAGTCCGAGAAGTTTAAATGGAGTGAAAGTGAGGGCGCCAACCGCCGAAACCTATCACCACCTTCCGACGATATGTTACCGCTGTGGGCATTGCACAGAGAAGTGAAGTTCATGGCCAACCTCTACGTCCAAGAAACGTTACCCATCCTCAATCAATTCACCACAAACCGCCATCCGCGCAACACAGTTCCCCACACACTCGGTGACCTTTCGCCCGTTGAAAAACACCGACTCCTACGCGCCATCTACCGCTTCTTGATTTTCGGTAACCTCTTCGCCCGCCCTCCCACGGAATGGAGCGACGAAGAACTGTGCGAGCACTTCCTGTGCCGCTTCCCCGCCTGGCAGGTCGAGGAGGTAAGCTGCGTCTCCGATTTCATGACCGACATGATCCGGCGGAAATGGCAGGAGATGGAGGATAATGAATTCCAGCGTCTCGCAGCGGGGGATCCACAGCTGTGGGAGATTGAGCCGAGGCCGGATGCGTGGAATTGTCGCTGGGATGCGGATTCTACTCTAGGGAGACGAAGAGTCTTTGTTTTGAAGAGATGCTGGAGTTTCTTGGCAGGTTGCCCGTCGAGGTCTTGAGGGCTTTGTTTCGGGCGGAAGGTGCGGGTTTGGAGGAGCTGGTGAGGGGATGGGCCGCGGAGTGGCGGGGTGGGGATGGGCCGTTCTTAGGAGAGGCCTTGGATGTTGACCCGGGGGAATTTCCTGTGGATCCTGGGGGTGAGGTACTCAGATGTGACGCACGGATTGAGGAGTGGGATGTTTGCTCGGCTTATGTTGATCCTGGGCCTGTTGATCGTGAAAAGCCTGATGAGGTGATGTCTGCCAATATCGGCTGGCATTGGGCGCGTCGTTGGCAGCACTGTGAGTTGTATCATACCTCTACATCCAATTTTTATTGCCCGGGAGGAGAGCTTGGCAGTAAGAATAGTGAGGGGTTCCGACGGCTTGGGTACGTGTTCTGGGACCATTGGCGCTTGAGGCCTCTTGAAGCATTCGAGTAAGTGGACACTTACTTCATGTCGTGCAGATATCAAGCTAACAATTTTCAAGTATTTCGGAGCATTCTATTGGAATGCAGATTTTAGAGAAGTTCCCCCGACCGACTTCTCCGGGTCAGACTTTGAGCGTGGAAGAAAGGATTCGCAAATTAGCGGGGTGTGAATGTGGTGGGGTTATTAAGCCCGAGGATTCGAAATGTACGATCAAGGGACATAGAGTTAAGTTTACATATCCGTGTGGGCCGGGAGAGATAGGGGAGGAGGTGTGAGTCTCGATTTTGAAATGAGAAAGGGGTATCCATATCTACTATATTCTCCAGTCTATTGTGCTCCCCGAACAGTATTCGTTCCAGCTCGATATATATAGCCTAATATTCTAGTTCTTCATAGTTCTTCCTCGCTCTAAATCCCTTTCCAGATATCCAGACTAGCTATCAATAGGAACAGCAGTTTTGCCATCCTTGTCGACCTTATTAGCAGCCTCCATAATTATAGTCAAAATGCAATTTGTGCAAGTTCCCATGTTGTCGTACTGGGGAGCTTCTGGATCAAGTGCCCAGTCAAACTCACCACCATTCACAGAATGATGCTCAGTCGTTGTTGAGGCCTTCCTCTTTGCCGTGCATCCCTTGTCTGAGGCCAAGTGATCCACAGCTTTCGTGCACAAGTCTATGCTCATCTGCTTAACATCAACATTGAGACCAGCCAGCTCCGCCCCAGTGAGCAGAACACTCATGTAAATTCACATTGGGGCTGACAACTGGTCCGCCATTCCCCTGGTAGAATCCCGATTTCGTGGTCGTAAACTTCCCAGTCCCATCCTTGACTGCCTGGTTGACTGCAAACGTACAAGCCTCTGTTTTCATACCTGAGACAGCGGTGTTGTGAGCCAGCCAGTACCGCCAAGATTGTTGACGGAGTAGCATTGTTCAGACCTTGCAAACTTCTGACCCAGATCATCAATGACGCCCTGGAAAGTGAAAGGCAGGCCTCTATTGGCAATCACCAAACCATGAGCCTCGACGTTGCGAACAGATAGAGATGCAGAGTCTGTTGATCGACGCTCGAGGCCCGCGAAAGCGGTGCAGCCCGCCCAAGTAGCGTTTTCGATATTCATACAGTCGTGGAAGGGGCTGCTCGAGGATGGAGCATCGCGCTTGAGTCCTTGTTTGCGAAGCCAAAGAGCCTGGCGGCAATCTTTGAAAGTGTTTCCGGAATCAAGGCAGTCGTGGAACGGACTAGATGAGGTGGGAAGGTTGACATCTGCGGGAAGCGCAAAAGCTCTCGCACAAGTACAGCTCATCAAAAACCGCATTATAATATTCGTCGCTGTTGAAGTGTTAGCAAGCTAGGGTTAAATGCAGAATGATGGGTTGCTCGTACTCTTCATTGTGGCTTGAATTGTTGTGATAGTTCTAATACTTGTTGGTACATGTACAGGTGTTGATGACACAGGGTCTTCTTCAAGGAAATCGGATATGTTTGAATGAAGTATGTTGTATCTAGAGAATGCGTATCTCGAGGAATGTAAAGAGCTTGGATTGCTTTCAATATGATATAAAAGATGAAGAGAATAGACAAGACTTATATACATTTTCGTGCACTCCGGACAGCTGTCTTTTGTATTCCTCCTGTGAAAAGAGGCAAAATAACAAGGCTGATCTGGTAATCGAAATAGTCATAGATCAGGGTTCCATAAAAACATGACAACTGAGGACCTTTATCTAGGTATAAATCCTTCAAAGCCCATTGCGAGTTGTAATTTTGAAACAGACCAGAATCATATTATTGGTTTGGATCCTAATGTTGGTTGCAGTCTTGAAACTGACTACATTATTATTGTGGATATAGATCCTTCAGTTATATAATATATCATTCCACGTAATAGTCTTCACCTAGATATTATTCGCTAAACTTCTGTGTTGATCTGCAACTCATGATCCCGTTGTTAGGTTGGTTCCCTCCCTACTACAACCAAAATACTACCTTATTATTAGATTATAGTCAAACTGGCAGTTCTCTTTATTATTATTCAAGTTAAAGCCTTGATCCTTCACAGAGGGACATTTCTAACCTAGTTGAAAATAGGGATTAATAGGCAGAACTCCAACATTATTAGCTCGCCCAATTTGCCTTGACTACGAAATAAACTTAGGGTTAGGGGTTCAATTGTGCTACTCTATAACGCGGAATAACTCGCTACATATTAAAGGTTGCCAGGTCTGCATTCCGTAGGTCTGCCTTATTCCAAAACCCTTCTCTTATATAGGGTCCATGGTTCCTATCGATATTTGATTGTGGCTCTCTCATAACATCGCAGTTTGTACCAATCCTAGTCCGGCGTACGAATGAAGCCCGAACTAGCCTAATGCTATCTATAGCGGAAACACCCAATCCACCACTCTTGACGTGAGGAAATCCATCAACCCACGGAGTCGTCTAGTTCGCAGTACGCCCGAGAGTTGAGAGTTGTAACGATCACAACAAGTTGAATCGATCTCAACAGGAGCGGGGTGATCAAAGTCGTCCAAAATTCCTCTCATTCCGAGCCGAGGATCGGGTTAGGGTTAAAGTGCAAATCTATCATTATTTAAATAATCATATAAAATTGATTATATTCGGCATCATTGGTTTGCCAAACAGGCTTTAAGTATTGCGCGCATATCTTACCGAGCTCGTGAATGCTTCAATACAACATCTCAAGATCACCCACCATCACACCCGCCAGCTACCAATGTCGCCAACGGAGGAAAAACCTACGGTTGATATCCAAAAAGGCCCCAGGGATAGGTTCGGCAGAATATGGAGTGGATACAGAAGCATACCAGCCATCCCACTGTAAAGCACGACGACATCAATAATAGCCTTAGCTCAGTCGAGCGGGAAGCACCCTATATTACCCCACTACTGGGAAGCCGGAATTTCGTGATCTACAGAACCTTACTCCCGTTCAAGGTTGCCCGTTTTGTGCCTGCAGCATGCCCTAGACTTAGCACCATTCGATGAATTAACCAATTTAAAACTTACTCAACTTGTCAGACGCCATAAAGGTGTAGGCAGCTCTTTCATACATCAAGTAAGTCTTGAATATACCTATTGAATTTAGAGTTCCGGTCGATTAGAGCGCATGAGGAAGAATAAGCGAGGAAATCGGAATTTGAACTCTGCTCAGACACCCAAGTTCACACAGAACTTAATTTTTATAACATTGGCGGATAAGTTTTTGATCCTCTGTTTATTCCTCTCTCAGTTCCTCGGGGATCAATTGCATCATTTTGTGGTAAAGTGTTGCACCGAGCACACAATTCTGGGGCCATCTTGCGACTGTGCTTTCCGGCAGCTTCGGTGATCCACCACGGCCAACGTCGGCAGGGAAGCTCCGCATCAAAGATGTCAGGTACAGTGGTACTTATCTGTCTTGACCTATGCAGGTACGCAGAAAAGATGCCGCGCGCAGAGAGCCATACCATGCTCTCTTCCGAAATGACGCTCGCTGCACTTGGTGCGAAATCCACCTCCAAAGGTGGAGGAGGCTGCAGTCGTAGAAGTAAAAGCTTGCAAGCAAAAGTATAAGTACTACGGAGGTTCTTCTCCAAACTTCCTGGTCAGGTCAAAGCTAGAGACAGGAAATTGGAGGATGAAGACTTCTTTATGTGTTTTGGCCATCACGGCCTTGCTTGTGAACCAGGCACAAGCGGGCTATACAAATGTGAGCGAGGTGCCGTTGTATGGCCTCAGTCTTCCCATCTATCCTACGCGTATGTTCAGATGCCATCTTCCCCCGAATATCGTGTGATGTCTTACGTGTTCCACAGCCGAGGGCGAAGGAAAGAGCTCGCCAGCATGGGCAGCCGCATATGAAAAGTCACGAGCATTTATCTCGCAACTAAGCCTCGAAGAAAAGCTGAACCTGACGATTGGCTACAAAGATAATGTATGTGTCGGTCATACAGGCACAGTGCCTCGACTCGGCTTCAATGGCCTCTGCTTTGAAGACTCTCCAGCTGGCATTCGAGGCGCAGATTTCGTCTCATCCTTTCCCGCCGGATCACATCTTGCACAGACGTGGGATAAGGATTACATGTACGCTTATGGGAAAGCTTTTGGTGAAGAGTACTACGGAAAGGGCGTCAATGTTGCTCTTGGACCAGTAGGTGGCCCTCTGGGCCGGGTGGCAAGAGCAGGGAGGAATTGGGAAGGGCCGGGTCCTGATCCTTATATCACTGGTATCCAGATGGCAGAGATAGTCAAGGGTACGCAGGACTCTGGTGTCATTGCTTGCTCCAAGGTACAAAATCTCATTTTCCCGAATAATGCGCTGCGTTTGTGTAGTACGAGTACACATCTTGCTACAACTTGCCTGCTGACATCGTGCAGCATTTCCTTTTCAATGAGCAGGAGTACCGTCGGCTCCCCAACGAGCTCGGGGAGTCCATATCCTCTAATGTCGACGATCTGACATTACACGAGCTCTATGGCTGGCCTTTCATGAATGCCCTTCGTGCGGGAACAGGAGCAGTCATGTGCTCATACCAGCGTGCTAATAATTCCTATTCTTGCCAAAACTCGAAGCTTCTCAATGGTATCTTGAAAACAGAGCTTGGATTTGAGGGCTTTGTTGTTAGCGATTGGGGTGGTCAACAAACAGGAATCGCCAGCGCCAATGCTGGTCTAGATATTGTCATGCCGAACAGTGGATTCTGGGGTACGAATTTGAGCCAAGCTATCGCCAATGGTTCTGTCTCTATCGACCGTCTCGATGATATGGTGACCCGATCAATGGCTTCATACTATCTCCTAGGCCAAAACGACAGCTTTCCCGAAGCAGAAATCTCCTCGCCTACCATTCAACATCCTATTCTGGATGTACGAGGTGACCACGACAAAATCATCCGGCAGATTGGCGCTGCAGGGCACGTTCTAGTGAAGAACGTCAACAAAACCCTCCCTCTCCAGAAACCTCGCTTCGTTAGTATCTTTGGTTACGACGCAGAAGTCAAAGCTGTTCCATGGACAAACCCTCTCCGGTATGGAGGTGGCTACGAAGTCAACTTTGGTTGGAATACATTCAACGGCACCCTCATTGTCGGTGGTGGCTCCGGTAGCAACACTCCCCCTTATGTCATCTCACCTTTCAAAGCAATCCAAGACCGCGTGATTGCTGATCGGGGTACTTTACGCTGGGATTTCTTTTCCGAAAATCCAGTTCCAGAGGCCTCGACTGAAGTCTGTCTTGTCTTCATCAATGCCTACGCCTCCGAATCCTTCGACCGCGTAACCCTCGAGGATGAATTCTCAGACAATCTGGTCAACAACGTAGCACGAAACTGCTCAAACACGGTAGTTGTTTTGCACTCTGCAGGCCCAAGGGTTGTCGACGCATGGATTGAAAATGACAATGTCACCGCAGTCATCTTTGGCGGTCTCCCAGGCCAAGAGTCCGGCTACGCTCTCGTTGATATTCTTTACGGCGATGTAACACCAAGCGGCAAGCTGGTCCACACCATTGCAAAGAAAGACGAAGATTACGGCACCCTTTTGAACACAACCGTCGATTTCTCTGCATTCCCTCAACAAAACTTCACAGAGGGTGTTTACATCGATTACCGCGCCTTTGATCGTGATGGCCTTGAACCACGTTTCGAATTTGGATATGGACTTTCGTATACCGAGTTTGGGTATTCCAACATCAGCTTCATTCAATCCGATGCAAGCACTGCAACATACCCCTCCTCAAATGTCTCCATCATTCAAGGCGGCCATCCAGAATTATGGGATATCCTCTTCAATGTCACAGCCATCATCTCTAATGTGGGAGAAGTAGCAGGAGCTGAAATAGCACAGTTATATCTTGGGATTCCCACAGCACCTGTTCGACAGTTAAGGGGGTTTGATAAGGTTACTATCCAGCCTGGTGATAGTGCCGAGGTATTGTTCTCGTTGACGAGGAGGGATCTCAGTGTTTGGGATGTTGTGGCTCAGAAGTGGAAACTGCAGAGCGCGAGCTATAATGTTTCGATTGGTGCTAGCAGTAGGGATTTGAGGCTGAACACTACTCTGGTGTTGTGAAGCATGTCAGGGAGGTTGATGCTGTTGTGCTAAGAGCTTGAGCGGAAGAGTAATATTAATTCTAGTACATAAGATTTATTCAAGACATTTGCCAGTTCCCATATCGCCTTGTGCAGGAGAGTTTCTCTCACGAGACAAGCTAGATCCTTCATATAGCCTTCAGTTTCTCGCATAATCTCCTTTGAAGATGTGTGATAGCCGTCTCATGGAAGAACGCCAAGAAACTCCTATCCAATAAGGGCAAGCAACTACCTTACGGGATTTTCCTAACATCATTATCGCGTATACTAATGGCTAAATAACCGTTTTAGGAAATTTTTACCGTTAATTAATGGCAAAATGCCCGTTTTTAAGGGATTATATAGTGGTGACCTTCGTCTAGCCATAATACGGTTCCTTACGGTTAGTACACTGACTTATAATTAAATAATGGTTTTTTAACCGTAGATCGGCTATTTATACGCTAGTCAAGAGGATCTCGGTATTGCTCCTACGCTCTAAATATCGACGCTTTTAAATTGAAAATATCAAAATCGGTCGATTTGAGCGATTTTGCTTCTAGGTGAAGGGTGCTGTGCCTAGTGAGTGTGGTGCGCAGGGGTGCGTAGGGGTGCTACGCATTAAATTTGAAGGTGGCTGCAGGTAGGCTGCATGCTAACTAAGCAATTTTGCAATGGTCATTTGCTAGTTGATAAGCCGAGCATTAACCGAACTATAGTTAATAAACCGTAGGTAGATTTTATCGACGGTTAGGAACCGTATTGTGGCTAGACGAAGGTCACTACGTGCTTCCTTAAAAACGGTCATTTCTTAGTAAAAAAACAGTATATTGATCCTTGCAAAATCCCGTAAGGTAGATAGATCCTGAGCGGTGGTTGGATCTAGGCCAAATATAGACTAGTCAGAGCCGTTGCTACCTAGCGTAAATCTGGGTTCTTTATGTTTGAACTTCATGCCTTCATTTGAATCACTAAACCTATCCCAAATACTCTTAAATCATGTCTGTAAACAGTGGTACAGCTTTGATTCAATATGTCGCCCCTGATGGACCTCGAAGCTCACCTCCACTGACCTTCCTTTCTCTCCCACGAGAAATTCGCGACATAATCTATAATATGGCGCTGGTATCAGCATCGCCTATCATCGTATGGAAAGGCGAATGGAAATTCCCGCAAGTTAAAGGGGAAATACAGCCGGAGTCCTCCTCAACGATGTTCTGGCGATCTGTCGACAAAGAAGTTACATCCACAAGCCTTCAATCACTAGATGTGAACGTCATCTTGTGCCATAAGATCGTGGGTCAAGAAGCAGCTATGGTATTCTATAAGAACACATTTTCTTTCTTAGGAGATCACATCTGGGACCCAATCGTTTCATGGCTTGAAACCATTGGTGCTGCAAATCGAAGCTCCCTCCTATCGCTGGAGATGACCGCAAAGCAGCCTGATCCGGCATGGCAACGTTCTAGCGGCGAGAGACGTGATCATGACAAGACGCGGGAGGTTTTATATCCACGGCACCCATATCTACACCTACGCAGCGGCGAAAAGCCCTTCAAATATGGCCTGGTCGATAATCTAAATCCGGCTATGGAGATGATCTTCATACTGCTAGGCCAAAACCCATCCAACCAAGAACCCACCATCGTTATGCGGCTTTCTGGCATATACCCGGGAGCCAGAACCCCGCGTACACTCTATGACACGGAACCAGAGAGTGGTTGGTTCAGCATGGACCTGCCAAACTTGATTGAAAGATTTCGATGCCTTCATACGCCGCACGTCGAAGTGCTTTGGAAAGGCACGGAATGCCGACGAGAGCTCGAAGATCAGCAGGCAATCATGGAAAGCATGGGGTGGAATGTAACGGTGTTGCCAGCTGAGGAGGACGAACTGCACCCCAACCCTGAATACCACGGTTGCCATGATGCAACCGATGAGTGGAGAATTGCCAAATATATCCTGAGGAGAGAAGCTCTGACAGAGCCGCTCTTCGCCCAAGACCCTTGCCCGTACAACTATATAGCACCAGGGTGGGTGGAGGAGTATAATTGAGTGCCTCGGCTTCTACAGCTCTTTCGGTGGATTTGATTCAAGATATCAATGAACAATGCTCATGTTTTCTTTTCGCAACGCCATTTGAAAATTGGTCTACTAAATACGATATAGGGAATGGGCTGATAACTAGGGGTGGTCTTCTGCTGGGGACTAGTCTCATATCCTAACTAATACGGTATCCCCACTCCCTTCCATCCAAACCAACCCCAACCCAAAAATCAAACCCAAACCAGCCCCTACCCCCAACCCTAAACCGAAGCAGGCGGCGGCCTCCCAATAACCGTCTCCGCCAAAACCTCCCCGCCACCCAACCTCACAGCCTCCGCCCCCACCATAACAACCAGCATCCGACACCACTCGCCCGTGCGATTA
>QGMF01000605.1:0-23820 GCA_007821475.1 Lachnellula arida | reverse complement strand
CGTTTCGTTTCGTTTCGTTTCGTTTCGTTTCGTTTCGTTTCGTTTCGCTAGTATGCTTGCTTTTCTCTCTATATATATATTAATATCAATATCAATATCAAACTCCTCGGCCTAATCCCTCCCTCCCGATCATGTCTTTCTCCACTGACCTATATATACATACAAGCAGTCACCATAGACAGACGGCACTGTACGACGTCACTGTCGCTGAGAAGGCTTGTTTGAGAAAACGCTACACTCTTAAAGGAAGGCAGGCAGGCAGGCGCAAATATCATCTCGCCTCTTTCCATCCCATCCCATCTCATCCCATCCGTTCTTTTCAACCTACAGTATAATTATCCCCGGTCCCGATATTCATATACACGCCAAACGCAGCTATCTAGGCTCAAGTCCCGCGGAACAGAAGATCGGGAGAGAATAAGGTAACTAGTGTAGGTTTCACTGCTAGTATTTCTAATATTTATTATCCGCAATCTGGGACGAGTATTCGCAACATGTAGTAGAGCCCCCTCCAGGAGCCTACAAAAATGAGTTCAGAATCACAAGCTACGACTACTTAACCCGAAAGCCTCTTTTTCTTTCTCTCGCTTTGGTGAATACGTACGATATGTATACCAATTATCTCAGATGACTATCTGAAAGCTTTTGGGTATACCTGATTAGAATCACTTACGGTGGGTTCAAGACTAGCCTCGCCAGCTCTTTTGTATATATAGCGCGCCGCTCTCCCTTGGCTTGGTAGACACTTGGATAGGCGTAATCTGACTGATTAATGCATGTGCTATACATAATTGTGGCAGTTGTATATTGCAGCAAGCAACAAAAAGTTTAGGAGCTTTATATATTGTAAAGCTGTATGTTATGCAAAGTTTCCAAATGATATCCTGGGAATCGGATGGAGATTTGCGTTGTGTCGGATCAACAGAGAGCTGTGCATAGATATAATAGCTAGCTCTCCGAGATGTTATAATGTTATTTCATTTTCTCCCTAGACGTCTGAGATTGATATCCGATTCGACTTCTTCATCTGTAATGTGTATGGCTAGCCAGTTGATGAACATTTATACGTCAGAAGAGATAATCTGTAAGTGTACAGAGTAAAGATTCAAGAGTCATTTATTTGAGAAAATCGTCAAGTGAGATGAAAACGTGAACTCACCTGTTTCCTTGATTAATAAAAATGCATCCCTCGCCACGCACCTCAGTTCAAGCAAGGTATAAATGCATAAGTGTACGGAGTAGAGAAGACGGTATGGTATTAATAGAAAGCTTGATGAGGTGGTAAGACGAAACGAGCATGGTCTGCTAAAAGAAGAAGAAAATCGAATGGGATACCCGATATCAGAAGCAAATTCAAACGTTTGCCGGCACCACTGCTACCTATACCAAGCTTGCAAGATTAACACATGTGATGAGGTGACCGGTGTAATAGATAGGTATCTGGCTTAAGGGATTCGGAGAAGACGTACGTACTCTAGTGTCAAAACTCTCCCTTGATTATGCAATCCAATGATTAAACACCTTTCAAAATACCCGTCACACTGTACTTAACCTCATTTCGGCCTATCCATAACCTTCAATTTCTTTATATTAACCAAACCAAACGCCTCAAAGTCGCATTAAACACCGGAGGCTGATTTCCATCTTCCACCAGATTCCTGTGCTCCGATAGTAATCGGCAAAAGCAATATCAAGCACCCAGCGAGCCAGCCAATACTACATCTGTACGGCGTAGAAAGAAATGAAACGTAAAGCGCAAACAATTTCCCACGTCTCGTACGGAGGTAAGTCTTAAACTCAGGTCCTCTCTAGTCATCCATTAGTCGCTCTACTGCACATACTCTCATACGTCAAAGTGCGGACCTGACGTAGCCGTAGCCGTGAAATTCAAAAGATGGGTGTCTGATTTGACGATTTGTTGAATTTTTCCTACACTCTCTCAGAGGGAAGCGGAAGCGGAAGCTGGAGCTAGATAAGTTCAACTGCTTCAACCATACGGTCAGGACTTAGAAGCAAGATGCTAGAGTTCGATTATATGCCGGAGTGAAGTTATTACAAGCTCGCTTTATACGCATGATTATAGATAGAATCTCGATGAATTAATCGGGATAGATAAAGCTGTAGCGAATTAAGCAATGTACATATTCCCCAAAAAGAAATAGTAAGAGCTTATACTATAAAAGAAGTTAATCCACGACATATACCCAAGTGCACAAGGAACTCAAGTTCAAGCATGCCTCAAACAACTAAACCAAATCATCTCACACACCACAGAACAAAAACACTGTCACGCAAGAACATCACTAGCACTATCACTATCGCTATATCGAATAAAGTCAACAGTAAATATTCCGCGCAAAACTATCAGTATATATATAAGCCCCTCTCCCCGCCCCTCTTAAGAAACCCTCCCTTCTTTAAAGAATAAATTGCCTAAGATACCTAATCTAGGGAGTAAAGCAGAGCTAATATAATATAATATCATCTCACGCGCGCGCATAGTCTTCTTTCTCTTCTTAACTAATACGAGAATAGAAGTAGAGGAGCGGGTATTAAAGAGTATAGTACGGCATGTAGGGCTGGTGGCTCTACCCTCTGTGTATGTGCTGGAATATATCGAGGAGTCTGCATAGGCTAGCAAGCCTGGTACGGACGTTAAATTAATAAAATCAATCAATCGATCAATCAAAGAGTATAGTACCTTAAATAGTGCATTTTTAATTATAGTAAGTTTAAAGGTAAGTTTAAATAAAGTGTAAAGTAAAATAAAGTAAAGTAAAAGATATTAAGCGAGAGCCTAGACGTCCCCTAAATTATCAATTAGAAGCACAGCTCACGTGATAGTATATAAATTTGGATCCTTCATCTACTATATATTATAGCGAGATGGATCTTTAACTAGCCTTAAATACGAAGGAATAACTGCTATATAGGTCTTGCATCCAATTTGAATCAAGATATAGGATTACTCAGCAAGGTTAGCAGAGGAAGCACTGAAGCAGTATCAGGACTTGAGAAAATCGTAGTCAAAGGTATCTTATTAAAACTGTCCTAACAACTTTGGAAATTATATAGTAATATAAAACCCCAGGCTCTAGCACAGTATTAGGAGGATACGTTTTGATTATTCCTACTAAAAAACAATTAAAACACCAAACGTCAGGAGTCTGTCTGACAGATAATGCAACCGCTATATACCTTGAGCCATGTCATTAGCTTACTCAGAGGATGTTCTCTACCGAGTTGAATCTGCAGATTTTGCTCTTATAGTCTTCGCTTGCTCTGCAGTTTTCGATTGGAGGTATATTTCCAACTCAGCCGTAGGTGGAAAGTTTGCAGTTACATGAGTAAAATAGACTCACCTGGGACCGTAAACCTATTACTTTGAATTGTATGACCGTATACCGTGTTATCCTAGCCACCTAAGATGAGGCGTCAGACTACTCGGAGAGCATATGAAGTGATTTCCATACTTATCTTAGGTAGGCATATTGGTAACGTGACTCGGAGCATGGAGCATCTCGAAAGTGAGTGGCGAAAGTGCGAAAATGTATGAGCACATAGACCTAACAAAGCATACGCAAATGCGCGGATTGTAACGTTTCTATCAACATATCATCATCATCATCATCATCATCATGTTGTCACGTCGAATTCTCAAACTCGCCTCGCACTCGTCACCGCCCGAGAACAGGACAGGCAATCAAGCCCGCCCCGCTAACCGGGAACAGTGGGGCCAGCTCTCTCATATAGTCGGAGCGATGTCCGTCTCCGCGAGCTAGAGACCCCCATCGTTCTACATGCTTCATGGAAAAGCAAAGACGGTGGCAATTCGAAGTCATCCCAAAAGCCCGTCAAGAGCGAGAAAAACATCGTATCGCCTTTGTCATTCATTTGTCTGCATCGACAAGTTCGCCGAGTTGGTCCTTCCGATTCGCGAATCCGCTCCAACTTCACCAAGCACAAGCATCCATCCCAGGGGGCGAGGGCCAGGAGAGTATGCTCCGAAACAACAAGTCCATCCATGATTGGTTGGCTGGCTGCCGTACCGGAGGTATGTCCTGGACCTACGGATACAACCCGTTCTTCTCGCAATATAACATCACGACACCATGAGCCTTCGCGAAGAGTCTCTTCAAGGATGTTCGAACTTCGCCACCGGAGTCCTATATCTCAGTACTCGGCGCATATCCGAACTTCCTTCGTGTACAAGGTGGCATTCTAAGTCGGCCCTCGATTGAAGGTCTGGTGGAAGTCTGGCAGAGATCTGGCTTTTATTTGACTGAGAATGACATGGTTGTCGTGAAAGATTTGGTTTGCTGCCGGCACGGTTTAGGAAAGGCATTTCGAACACCCCGAACGAAAGAATAAAGGAATGCCCATTGCCGTTAAAATATTCCAGACGGCAAGATGTTCACACACGGAACAAACTATCCTCCAACAAGTAACAAGAGCTGACATGCCCAGGCTCGCCATATTCCTTGACCAACAGAGTCGAACTCTAAGAGATCCTATAGGACCAACCGAAAGTTGACGACCAAGGCGCGGACCTCAGGCTGTTTTTGATATTTCAATTTGTATTTAGCAGATTGTGAATGTGCATGAGACTCTGAGCGCCCCTCTCCTCCGCCGATGGAACTTTCAACCTCGAAGGACCAGAAGCTAGGAACCCGTACGCAGGTCCTTCAATAACCCAGTCCGCGGAAAATGATGGAGCATACCTTGCATGAATCTCTTCGACAGGCTGAGTATACGTTTTCCTAGTGCAAGCATCGATAAAGTCGTCCAAGCGATAGATCTGCTGGGGTTTACGAGGTGGTGGCATGATTTCATCCAGGTTTCGAGGTAATGGAATGGAGCATTCGTTCGCAGTCCTTCTCAGCAATTCTTGTAATGGTGCTGCAACTGGGCATCCGGCACGCGACTGCATCAGAGCTTCCATCGCAAAATGAATAGCTTGGGGACCGTCCTTAGTGCCACTCTCCATACCTCCGGGGAAGAATCTGGCAATCAAATCGGTCAGATGAAGTATTGAGAACATCTGACTTAGTGGTTGATATCGACAGGTGTATTGGGTGCGATAATGTTGGTCGATGAGGTACAATCCCTGCTGGGCGTGCGTCCAAATGACTTCTTCCACAAGAGCCGTTGGAAAACCTTCGAAATCGAGTAAAGGACGGAGGAGCTGGATTATGGAGTTTTTGAATAGAATTCTGCATTATTAGCGAGATCTTATTTACATGGGAAACAAGCATACAGGAGAGAGAGCACATGGGGAAGTGCTTGGCTGTTGTTGTTCTCGAGGTCTCCGAGAATGGACGGAAGATCATCTTGCCACGCCACGAATCTGCTATACTGTTGCAGGATCTGACGTGGAGATAACTTTGGAGCTTGTTGGCTATACATCATCGTGGAAACGTCTTGGATGATTCTGATCAGTTTGGACTTCTCCCTGTTTGTTGTGGCTAGTAGCCCTGGCCACGCAGGGCATTGATCGCTCACATAGCGATAGAAGTACCATCTGGCTTCATCTAGCTTTGATTCGTCCTCTTCAATGGTATCGAAAGCTGTGTAGTCGACCGTCACCGGGACCTGAAAAGTTATCTGCGCCCATTCACTGAGCCAATCAGTATGGATTAATCGGTAATGGGATGGATGGGACTAACACATTCAAATTCTGCACTCCCCGGACGGTGTTCTTCCAAACCTCTGCGAAACCGTCACTTGTCTGGTATGCTACGTTGGATAGAGTATCGGTAGCTACCCTCAGGTAAGACGAGGCACGCAAGCCTTTTCCACGAGCAGAGTCTATCAGGAACATGACCGCAAAGGCTTGTACGGTGGTAATGGTTTTGTCTTCTGGGCTCATGTCGTCCCGCACAGCATCACTGAATTCCTCGCCCAGTCGCACAAAATCTACTTCGTCTGAGTCTGCCACAGAGTGCAAATGGCAAGCCATGGCACAAATTGCATTGACAAGAGCGGACGAGCAGTAATTTTTCGACTGCCGTTTGTAGCTGTCGACGAAGCGGCCTTCGCTGAACAATGTATGAACTGGATGAACCCAGGCAAAATACAACTGGAAGAGATGATCCAAGACCGCAGAATCAGAGGTCACAGTTGTCCATTTGTGGGAAGGTGACGTGCCTCCCATTTCGTGATCCGAGGCTTCGAAGGTAGAATGATGAGACGTTTTGGGCGACGTCGTCTCCAGATCATCGATAGGGGAACGGCCCAGACCTTTTACGATGGTTCTATACGGTTCTCCATTCCGAAGGCGTTCCAGGATCTCGGGAACCTTTTCATCTGTTGAAAGTGCTTGGAAGATCTGGTCGGTCAAATGGTCCTTTGCCTCGAGCTCCCTGATCTGCCTGACAAGTTCCTCCTTTGCATGCTTGATATGGACTTCGTAAACGCACTCCGAGGCTTCTATTCGTGACGCACATCTATGGCACGGTTTCTCACCGTCACACTACAAGAGAAGAGATTAGTCGCAGATGCCGATTTGACACGGGGGGAGGGTGCATTGGGTTGGAGGCGAGGTGCTGCGCACACCAAGTAGCCACATTCGGGCCACAGAAAAGGGACTACATACCTTTGCTCGAGCCTTCTTACAATTGAGGCAGGCATTTCGTGTGACAGACTCTGGTACCCTCCGACGGTTTGACGACGCTGTAGAGCCACTTATGTTGCTAGAGGTGCTTCTGTTGCCAGAGTCGAGCGGGAGGCGTGGATCACTACCGCCGCCTGAATTGCCCGTGCTCTCGGACGTGGACAGGCTTGGGTGGCTGCTGGGAGACGACGCACTGCTCTCTCCGAAAGAGGGACGGATTTGCGAAAAGACATTATCGGGGCCGATGCTTACGGCTAATGTCTTATAGATCCAGAATTAAGCGGTGCCAATAATATTATGGAGAGTCGGTCTGCTCAAATATGTAGTAGATGGTTTATTTTAGTGCCACCGGGATATTGCAGAGTTGTGGGTGGGGTGGGAAAGCTGTGGATACAAGAACGCAACGCCATGAACAGTTCTCGCTATGGCTGGGCTGGCAGGCACCGCAATGCAGCAGGATTAGGGCTTAGGATAAGATGTGCCGGCTAACCAACGGAGGGAGCTATTTATTATTCTCGAAATCCGATACTCGGTAGAAGAATTGGTGGTTGGAAGGCGCGAGTGCCGGTGCAGGTGCAGGTGTCAAATAGTAAGGTAATAAGGTAAGGTAGGTCGGTGTCGGTATCGCTAGGTCTTTAAAGCATGGGAGGAGAATCTCACTAAGTATCATCGGTTACTAGGATCGGAGGGGCGCTGCGAGGCCGATGTTGAGTTGACCTTGAAGATGGAAGGAAGTGACTGGGTCTGGATTTGGTTTGTTCCTGGGCGAATTGTCAAATGTTTGTTCGAGACGGATTTGATGATGATAATAAGTTGTAGGTTGAGTGAGTGAGTGAGGGTGAGAGGGTGAGAGAGAGAGAGGCAGAGAAAGAGAAAGAGAGAGATGCCAGAAAGCTGCGAATGGCTTCTCAAACGCATGTACGGGATGGATATTATGTCCGAGAAAGGTGGGTATAGATAGGCACAGGCATGCTGCTCATTACTTCGTATATGACGCATAGCCTGTCCAGCTTCCATGGATTATCGAGGCCCTCGGAAGCATGACGACGTAAGGTAGCGCCCGTTGAACTACCTCAAAAAAGGCTGCTCGATATCGATATCCAAGTTAGAGGAGTTGGAAAGGACTTGATACTTTCTTGGGTGGTCCGGCCTGGTCGGGCCTGCGCTCGTCATGCCATGCCATACATATCCTGTCAGATGCACCGCTTTCTACTCGCTATGAGTAACGACGGGATGGGGCGCTCATACCATACCTGGTATATGCATACAGTAGGTACAGTGCAGTATACAGTAGTCAGTCCATGGGTTGTTGTTGTCAAGATCTACTCCGGAGTACTCGTAGGGAGAAATAGAAGGCACCCGGGAACACCTTGCCCTTCCCCTCCTTACCAAACTCCCGGGGACGCGGTGGGGCTGGGGCTGGGACTGGCCTGGCTGGCGTCTCTTTCCGTTTGTTGCAACAGCCGCGCGTGTCTTTGGAGTGAATGAATGCTCGCTTTCATTGCATCCCACCTCTTTTCTTTTTTACAGTAATAAATTTGCCTACCTTACAGTACCTCTTTCATCCATCCTATGTGCCGCTTCAAGGCTTGGTCGGTTGTATTCTGATTTCAGTGGGCTGTCTGAGCCCTAGCAGTCTCCTCTCCCTCCCTCCGGTATGCCCGCTTGCAAGCAACTACCTTAGGCATATATGGCAGCATCCAGCGGGCAGGTTATATTCAGTACTGTACGGTACAGCAGTCACACATCGTTCCACCATCGTTGTTATACTATGCGGAGGGAGAAGGAGCCAGATTCATACTGCGTGGCGTGTGGCGGAAACCTGGAAATCGAGAATGTTCACGGACTGTCCACACACTGCGTGCTGTAGAGGAGGGTGATGTTTGGTCACGGAAGGTTCTCCGATAAGTGCTGGTGGTGTCTCCCAGAGAATCGAGATCTCGGGCCACGCTCCGGCTCCGACGATCCAAGCAAGGCCTGTTTTGGATCGCATATTGGTAAAGTATACCAAGTGCATCGGATCGATCTACGGCGTCTAAGCCGAATCCCCGTTTGTTTCCGTGCCCTAATTGTCGGAGCAGACCCCCGACTTTTTGGGGTGAGGCGTAGCAAACGCTTTCTAACATCGGAGGCTTGTTCCTCTCAAAGTCTTTACCCCTGACAGTCACGTGTTACAATTCCCCCTCCCTACGAAATACCTGGACCGGTCCAAGAACCCAGAGCTCTCTTTCCTCATAAGGAATGCCAAGAGACAAGGCAACCAATTATCACCAGGGTCGATGTCGTCGTCCCAAGTTGGCATGCAATAGAACCGGAGCAAAATCCGAACCAATCATTTTCATAGAATCAAGACTTCCAGGTGATCTATATTGCAAGTCCACCAGGTCAGCTCAACAGTTTCGGCATTTAGTCACGGCAACTGTTAACAAGTTAATAGTGGGTTAAAGCGCATGTATTGTTAGATGCATGCGACTGTTTTTGAGGAAGTACGACCCAACCCAACGCCAAGGATAAGATGCTATACGTCGCAAAGATCAGCCTAGATTTCCCTTCTCGCTTACGAGACGCTACCAAAAGTCGGGCTCAGCCTCGGGCACTTCAAAATTAAAGGATATAGGAACGAAGCTCCTACGACTCTCAATGAGTACTGATCATTAGGGCAAGGCGTTGATTTTTCAGAGACGTCTTGGCCTTTACAGTAATCACTCTTTGCTGTGTCTCCTAAAAACCCAGATCTTTACCTAATAATTAAACTGGTAGAGGCAGGGTATAGAATAGCTAGGGTCGTGGCTCGCGCAGCCAAGATTCGGCTATCTTGTGTAACGTTCTAGGATAACTCTAAACAGATAGCTCCTAAATATATAGGTAGGTACTAGCCGGTCTAGATTCTACGTTTAAATTTAAAGAACTAATATCATATTATAAAATAATAAAAAATAAAGCATAAATAATGATTTTTAGCTGGCTAATTAGAGGGTATAATTAGTAGGAGCGGAATTGGGAGGTAAAGTGAAGTTCAGATGGTGGCGGATGGCGCATAGCAGCGGCTGTAAATAGCCTGCCTAATAGATCGAAAGTCTCTCAAGACTAAGTTGATTACATAAGGAGCATGGCTTTTAAGCTACAAGACGAAGGTTCTTTACGCCACCAAATTAAGCGAATACAGGGTCAACCATACAGTTCCCAAGTCAGCTCAGCATGAGATACAGGAGGATATATAATTAATGCGTTTTATACAAGTTTTATCAATATGATGCTTTCTCAGGCTTATAAAGCCACAATATCTTCCTCGTCAGTATACCTCACCTGGCTAAAGCTAACAGTAAGCTTCTCATTATCATAAACACTCAAAACATTCCTCAAAAACGGCGCTCCAAAAACCCCCTGTCCGCCATCAACATTAACAATACACTGGCCCGGCGCCCACTCCGTCACCAGTCCAGCAAAAGGAACTCGTATGACATCCTTGTCGTCGTTGAAATACACGTTAATAGTATTAAGCGGACTCGCGTTCCGATACGCACAGTCGACGGTAAACGGTGCAAGTTGGCTGGGGTTCCCGTCACCGTCACCACTAATCGCGATACCGAAGAACGGCGCAACGCCATTCACGAAGACGTCGCGAGGCATGTCCCACCGCGAGGTGCCGGTGTCGACGAGCATCTTCTTGTCGGCATCCCCGAGGGGGAAAGCAGTCGTGTTGGTTCCGACCGACGTGCCGTTTCCCACCAGCGTAACAGAATACGACGACTGGTAGACATAGTTTGTAGCATTCTCCGACAGCGATATATTCCCCACGTCCACCATAGGAATGGTGATGAATTCCGAAGCCTGTTTCGCTCTGTCGACCCCCGAGATAACCATAGCGTCCGTGGCGTCCGGGTCGTCGGGACCCAGGTAGATGCTGAAGGCGCGCCTGGCGACGAGGGTCCTACTATACAGTTGCTCCAGGAAGTCAATGCCGGGACCACGGCAGACTCTATTGACGCACCGGGCACGCATGCCCAAGAACCCGGTCTGGGGCGCCGTTAGCGCGTGGTGGCTATAAAAGACATCCAGGTGGCCGATGGTCATGTTGGCGATAGCAAGGCTTGGATCCTGATCCTGAGCACCGCTACTCAGAGTCACGGTATCGTTTATAGACGACCCGGTCCCGAAATCCTGCACGCCGTCGTTTGCTGGGAAGCCGGCGTACACGGCTGTGCTCGATGTGGCGTTGTCGTAGCTCCCGTATGCGGCGCATGGCACGTCTGCTTGCTTGCAGAGTGCCGAGTTGGGGTTTTCGAACGTAAAGGAGAATGAGCCGGTGTCGAGGAGGATTGTGTTTTGTTGCGGTGGCGTGCCGACTCCGATTACGACGCCGTAGGCTGAAGAATTCCGGATCCGGATAATTGGTACGAGGACCACTTGGTCTGGGAGGGATGAAGCGAAGATCAGGGAGGGGAGAATTGCAAAGGCAATTTGCAGCTTTTGGAGCTTCATTATGACGGGATTTGAATAAGAGACGGCAGAAATACAATTACTGTTTCTCAACGAGGGGATTTCAAACCTTTAAAGCATGTCTTCAAGTAATCCTCGTATTGCAGCATGTCTGAATAAACAAAAAGAGAGTTAAAATTTGAAATCTTACGTTGGATTGTAATCGACTGCCGAGTAGCGTCGCGAGACTTACCCGCTGCGGTAGGTAATACGAGAAAATGTAAGGAAAACAATGAAAGCAGAACAAGTTTAAGAAGAAATGGGAGAAACACGCTGTGCCGTAGCGTGAGAGTCGAATCTCATAATTAGATCAACGGCCTCTCTATTTATACACGAGGCAAACAGGGAGAGTAACCTTAAACAAACATCATAATACGGATCTACTCGTATAGGGCAGGAGATAGATCTTTGATCGGATAAAAAAAAATTCATGTGTATGGCTTGTGACAAATTTGGGGGGGATATAGAATTAAAGTTGTCTGCATATTGCATCGCTAGTCAGAAGGTAAAGCTGAAATTATAAGGACAACTGTAGCAATTCGCGATACACTGGCTCTCGCGCGTACAGCTGTGAATGATATAAGGTTTCCGAATAGTTAAAAGGGATTGCTTTCCTAGGTACCCAAAGCCTCATTTGACGCTAGTTTCGCCATCGATGGCACAAAAATTCCAAATTTGGAAGAGTTGGAATCATTCTCGTCCATCATCAACGTGTGAAATAAATTATAACATAGTACTAGATACTGTCTTTCCAATGTCTTACAGCAGAATACTCCCCCCTCCGAAAAAAGACATTTTCCAGAAGACTGTGTACTTAATCAATCTACTTTGTACTACTTCGTAGGTTTTATGCTTGGACTATCAAGCAATTGCCACCATTTTGAGCAAAGCAAAGGTGTGATTTTAATTTGTGAGATGCGTAAAAGCTCTTTAGATCGTTATTTCTTCGCCTTTTCGAGGCCTCTTAGAGGGAAATTCAAAACAAAGTCACCAGGTGACTCCTGAAAGATCAAAAACATTCTTTACAGGCGCCAAACCGCTTGGATTCTAGTACCACGTAGTCAATTGTTTGATACCATTGAAATCTCAAGTCAAAACTTCTTGTGAGACAATGACCTTATACAAAGAATTGAAAAGCAGAGCAAAACAAAACAAATTGACATCTATACATTTTCTATGCCCAGATGCATCTATAATACACTTCTCTCAACATACACTACCACCCCTGATGTTTCAACTGTTTAACCCTATTAACAGTCGCCCTGAACCCCGCCTGAAACCTCACTCTCCACCTTTGACTCGCGAGTCTCTTCCTCTTCAAGCCCGGCCGCTCGTGAAACCGTTGCCTATTCGAGTCGCCTTTAACTTTATTCCTCGAACAATTCATGTCCACCATCCTAAACGCCCGTGCCACATCGACATTCGGGGTTACAGATACACATCTCCCCATACTGGGATTCAACCGCAGTGGTACCTTGGCCTTTACAGGCGCTGGAGCAATCCCATAGCCATCTAGGTTTTTCATGAGCTCTATGTATGGGGAGCTGCCTGTTTCGCCTGTAGTAGAGCTCGGGGGATCCTTCATGCGTGAGATATCAAATCGACCGGAATCGGGAGCGCGGTTGGGGGAGGCCCGACTGAATTCGCTAAGCATGCTGGACGAGTCCGTCTCGGAGGATCGGATGGCGGTTTGCAGAGGAGATAGCTTGGGAAACAAGGATGGGCTGGCTTGAGAGGGCCGTTGGGCCCAGAGGTTATCGGAGAGTTGCTCAATAATGTCGTCGTTCTTCGCGTGGGGATCTTTCGAGGCCTCTTCGGTCGTGGATTCGCTTTCAGGGGCAATGGGAGGCGCAGAGGTTGTGGCTGGTCGGAAAGCATTACGTCGGTTGCTTGTACCAAAGTTACGTCGGGAGGGAGGTGCGCAAGTGTATTTGGAAGTCAATTGCCTCTGGCTTGCCCATCGGATGTTGCTCGAGGGGATGAGTAGATTTGAGAGAGGCGACGCATTTGAGCGTATAAGAGCATCAGCTGCTCTTCGAAGCTCCATTGCCCTTTACATAGTCAGTGCCATTGATTAGGTCCTAGTAATAGGAATACAACTTACATTGAGAGAATCGCCGGTGGGTATGGCTTTTCGTGAGGTTTGGATTCAAATCGTGAAATGGGAGCTTTACACGAACGCTAGTGACAAAAATGTCTGTGCGCAATGCCTTCTCTTTCAATTTTGAAGCTCCAACCACAGAACCTCACCTGTAATTTGGATGCGCCAACCTCAGCAACTTCCCTTCTCCTTAGTTTACTACTTCAACGACATCCTTAGATAAGACTCTTATTATCGACACATTGGGAGGTTTAATCGAGACAGATTCAACCATGTCGTATAACCCTTATGGAGGTGAGTTATTGCATCCTTTGAAGCTCCCGACCCTTCTCTGAATACCTTAAATTACAAGTCCTAACATGGTTGTGCAGCGTCGCCCTATGGCCCTCCTCCAGGATTTGGTTCTTTCCCAGGCCAGAGTGGCAGTCCCCCTGGCATGGGACCTCCTCCGGGAATGGGTAAGGCTCTCGATTCTCGAAACAGATACCGCTCTAACTCTTATACAGGTCCTCCACCAGGCATGTCAGCGCCAGGTACGGCTCCTCCTCCAGGTATACAGCAAGCCAACAGTACTCAGGGTAGTCGACCAAGTGGACTCCCAGCCAGCTTCCAGGGCCCTCCGAATATGCCGAACATCAACTTCTCCGCGCCTGTTATTCGATTAGGCACCGGGCCTACGAAACCCTCCACACCATTATCTACAGGTGGGCCAGGAAGGAGAGAAAGTCAGGATCCTTCATCTACAAGTGGAAGGGCTGGTCTGGGCGCGGAGAGGGGAATGGATGCCCAACGGCAAGCTTTGAAGGACGCTATGATGTCTTTGGTTCCACCTACGAAGGAAGAGATTGTACGAACCATATTTATCGGTGGCATTACTGAAGGCACCGGTGGAGATGATGGAATCGAGCGTATCTTGAGTACGGCAGGCAGATTACGGAGGTGGGACAGGGCTGTTGATGCTAATGGAAAGCAATGTTCATTTGGGTTTGCACAATACGACGATGCAGAGAGCCTAGGCACGGCGGTAGAGGTTCTTAAGGATATTGAGATACCAACCAAGAGACAGCCGCCGAGTGATGGACTCAAGAAAGAGGGGAGCGACGATAAAGATATTGAGAGAAGCAACCTGCTTGTTTTCGTCGACGACAATTCACTAAACTACCTTGAAAGTTACCAAAAGAACCGTGGAGATGATGCTGCTGGAGAACAATCGAGATTAGATGTTGCTCGGGCTAACCTTAAGGGTGCTCTATACGAGCTGTTCCACCCTCCTATGTTTGTCAAGATGGACGAAGCAGGCGAAGACACAGAAATGCAGGATGCAGAAAGAGGAGATAATGTGGAGGTTGTCAATATACCATTGGCCGTCGACGATGAATTGGCAGATATTCCAGCAGAGATGCGAGAAACCGTTGCACAGGAAATTGCAGCATTTAGGGATCGCAGCACGAGGAGAGATCTGGAGCGTCTGAAACGGGAAGAGGAAATGGAAGCCCTGGAACGACAACGTAATGGAGCTCCTCGGCCGTCACGGCTCGCATCGCCCCCGCCTGGAGTGCCTAATGGCCCGGCCGCTGGTACGAATAATATCCCACTTGGTCCACGCGGTGTACCAAATGCACCTTCTGGCCCCAAAGGTCAGGGCTCGCAAATGCCTCGGGACTATCAAAAGGGGGTCTCATTTGTCAATGGCAGCGGTATCAATGGCAACGCAAGTGGAGATGTATGGATAAACCGCGAGGAGGAGGACGATCCGGCTAGTGACGAAGAGCTTGAGCGTAGACGCGCAGAAAAGAAAGAAGCTGAATTGGAAAAACAATATCTTGATCAGGAACGCCGCTGGCTAAACCGAGAACGTTCTCGGACGGCTGCTTTGGAGCGCGAGAAAGAGCGCGAGGGCGAAGATGCCGGCAAGGTCAATATCGAGAAAGAGATGATGGCCAAACGCTTAGCTGCTTGGGATGATGATCTGGAAGCATCACGCAAGGTCGAATCATACTACTCGGATCGAAGCCTGTGGGTCCGAAATCGTGAGGCGATCAGGTCTCGTGAGGCTGGAGCAGATGATAGAGATCGTATTGCGGAACAGAGAGAGCGACAGCGCGAGTTGGCTGATAAAGAACAAGCGCGTGGAATGGCCGATTCATTCTTGGATCGACAAGCCGAAGAGCTCGAATCCCGGTCAAATCGCGCCCAGCAGCCCTTCAAGCTATCACTTGGCGCCGCTGCTCAAAAGGCCCAGAAAGCTGCACCTCCCCGTCGGACCGTTGCAGAAGTCGAAGGACTGCTCGAGGACGAAGAGGACCTCAACAAGAATTCAAAACGCACTCTCATCCCCATCAAATTCGACCCTTCAGCCGCGCCTGCCGCACTCTCAGACGAGGAGCGCGATCAGGCCCAGAGGCAACTTGCCCAGGAGATCCCCAACGACAAAGATGGGCTCTGGGCTTGGGACGTCAAGTGGGAGTTTGTGGATGATTCTATCATCGACAAGCTCGGCCTTTTGTGGAGAAGAAGATCATGGAGTACCTCGGCGTGCAAGAGCAGCTGCTAGTAGAAGTCGTAGAGGAACACGTCAGGACAAAAGGCAAGCCGCAGGATCTAGTGGAACAGTTGGAGGGTGTAAGTTTCCCCTTTTCGTCTCGTCTTATCTTACCTCATCAAACGCGACCTCCAAGCTAATCAATGGTTCTATTAGGCGTTGGATGAAGAAGCCGAAGAGTTGGTCAGGAAGCTGTGGCGAATGCTTATCTTCTTTTCCGAGAGTGAGAAGAGAGGTCTGTCTGCTTAGACAGGTGGCGACACTTGTGTCTCGGGGCATGCGATGAGCTTATGGTGACTTACGAGGTTACATATCAGGGGCCTGCGGTGGAATTGGAAGCATTTACGGCGTTGGGAAAAGTAATCGTATTGTAAGAATAGGAAAACAGCAAAGCTGCCGATAAGAATGCGAAGATCACTTTTGAGAATCACTTGGCTTACAGTTGAGCTCTGTGTATGATTGATTTGAATTTGGTACTCTTTTTAATTTCGATAGCGTAGTTTTTATCGTCTCCTGCTCCGCTATGCGATGCTGTGCTATTTATATATACCATTGTGAATGCCTCAGTCCAAGCGAGACTTCCAGAGAGCAGAAACCGTCAATGTACCCTCCTTGTAATTCCAACTCACGACTCTACCCACCTCTCATCTCGTCAGCCTGAACCATGGATGCGCTTCAATTCAACCAATCTCTCCGTCCCCATCACCCTACCCGAAAACCTCAACACGAACTCCTCCAACGTGAAATCATCCTGCAACTGCCATGGCCACACATCGTTACCTGCCCAACGAATTAGCACGATCAAAATTTGGAGCTGGTGGAGTAGTTAGCTAAAGGGCCTGGGAACTGTCTCAGGAGCCGGGATCCCACCTCATGTGGAATACGTTCTTTGGCTCCCGACACAGCTCTGAGCTCTAGAGCTCATAAAAAAATAGGAGTTTTCACTAACCCTCACCCCATTTCATCACTATACCATCTAGGGATCCATCATTCGACCAATGTTTGAGCCTTTTGTTGTTCCAGTTCAGATCGGCCTTATCCATCATCTCTTGCACTTTTCGAATTCGCTCCTGCATCAGTTTTTGCTCTGTCATGTGCGCCTCGAAGCAAATCCTCCTCCACGGTAGCATATCCTGGGCGGCACGTCGGGGAACGTCTTTTTCGCCACACAATTGCTCCGTAGGAACGAGGAGCGATATCGTGGCGTGGGGGTTTTCAGCTGACGTTTTCAGCATTCGCGTGACTGCGAAGGTGCATAATTAGCAGGAATTGAATTGTCTTGGGAATATTGTGACGTTGTTCTTACAGCTAGAAATGTACTTGGCAGATCTTGGATTGCCCTCGATCTTGCTCCATCCCAGCTCGATCCGGTCAAAACCCCAATCTACCTGACGTCCCTTCAAAGTGGGCACATCCATGGGGAGGCTCGAGGCGAAGTTAGCTCCGACATGAAAAACGAGTCTATGCGTATTGAGTCGGCCACAGAACTTGTTAACCATAGATGTCGTGAAGTGGTATAGAGCTCCGTTGATATCGTTCTTTGGCAGCCCATGGGTCTTTGAAAACTTGGCCAGTTGGAGGAGGTCAGCCGAATCGGTTGGGCGTGGTAGATAGCCAAGGAGCCAGTCTTGATTCTCGTAGAACGTCCTATACTCGTTAATGTTTCAACAGCCCTGGTACATTTACCTGGAAGCCTAGCGGGGCTGACTTACCGGTTCGGTTTTACAAAGCTCGTAACGCTCGTAACGCTCGCACCGTAAGGACGCAGAACACCAGTGTCTCTGTACTGTTTCTCGACAGCTCGATGGGCCGGCGGGATACGGGCTAGCCACATATCCTTCATACGATTCTGCTCAGCAAATTAGCCTAAAGAATAGACGATTGGAGATCCAAGGAGCCGTGGAGCTGTTTTGAAAGTCGGCACTGGCGGCATATGACTACCTAGACTCCTGAACCAGCTTACTCGAGAAGTTTAGCAAAAGGGTCTGAGAATAAGCCTACCAACTCAGGGTCATAATCCTCTCCCATGGAAAACCTCCGATTCTGCTCCATACGATCCATCGAGCGATCAGCCCTAAACAGCAGGATGAACTTTTCCAGCTGTATGGAGGTCAGAGTGAACCACACTGTGGACTTTGTGCCTCGTATGCTGTACTCAACCGTGGCGGCTTCAGTTTTACAGTTCTCCATTTTTCTGAGGAACATATCTGTTATCTTGACAAACGCCATGGTGACCTGTGCATAGCATGCTAGATCTAAAGACGCCGAGTACCATAAATGAACTATTGCGTCGGTAAACATTCCTCCTCGGTTTTCGTGTGCAAGGACAAGGATGAGCATATTGCGGAAGGTAAGTAGTTCATCTGCTTCGTTGATAAGCACGCTACACTCCCTTTGATAATTCGAGGGAAGGCTATTGACAGTGGTCATTACACTTCTCAGATCTGGCGCCGCTGTAGGGTAGACTTTGTCAGTACCCATCCACACATGCGCTCCTGTAGCGTCAACGGCGCACTCACTTGTAAAACAGAGATCCAAGTTTTTCTGATAGTTCAGACCCTCATTCTTGGCCAGATTGAGGATATCTCGCGGCGGCGTCGTACCCCAGAGAACCTTGTGTACCCTCTCATTGTATTGATGCGCAAACAAATCCTGCCAGCTCGTGCGATGAAGCCCGTATAGCTCTTTCTCGGGTGGCTCTAGCAGCAAGTAATCGGCGTAGAGCTTCTCGTACTTGATCGCGGATTTCTTGCAGACGGCTTTGTGACGCTCCCAATCATCTTCTTGGCAGGCTTTTGAGCAATACTGAGGATTACAGTCAGTAGCGGTATCAGCGGCAGTAAGGTCTGTGGATGTTTGAGATGTGTACTTTTACCAAGTGACAACCTTTACAGAATAGTTCTCCCTCATCACAGCAAATACCTTCGGCGCATTGAGTGCGGATCATGATGGTAACGGATAACAGTTTGACGATGCGGTTGTGATGTTGCAAATTCCGTAGCAAGCAAGCAAGCACAAGCAGATTGCCTTACATAAGGTGATTTAGAACGTTGACATTGTCCTCGGTGGCACTTGCCATTTGACACCACGACGCCGGTGAAGCTTGTCAAAAAGAAAGACGGAACACAACATCTCTTTAGAACCCCCACAACGTTGCTAATATAGAACATCATTATACTTGTATTAATTTGAGGATTACTAAGGGAGGGTTATTTCTTCTCTTTCATAAATCTTTCTAGTCCCGAAGACTTCTCAGCTAATTCAATGGCCAACGAAGGCCGAGGCAACTCAAACGTCTCCCGAACCCTTCCATATTGAATGCCACCCAATTGTACTAAAGGCCGCATGACTGAGAGGTCAATATCTTCCCCCTTCTCTCCCAAAGCATCTTCTCTCACCCAGAACCGTGTCGCTTGAATAATAGCCAGGGACCCAAAGGGCTTCCCTAATTTCGCATGCCCGTAATCCAAATCTTTCATCTCCAACAACTTCCCCTCGACCGAGAAAACAGCTTCCTTTATCCGCTCCGCCTTCACCGTGCTAGAAGGCGCGGGGTGCATCCCAGAAAGCTCCCACTCAGACTGTCCAAATGGAACGTCCAAAGAGGTTGCATTTACAGCCTCAATCATGTGTTCCGACACCACACTAATGACACACTCGCCCGTCTCGACAAGATTTCTCATCGTGTCCTTCGGCCTTCCAGCACGACCTGAAACCCCTATCACGAATATCGGGGGATCGTGATCGACAACCTGGAAATAGCTAAAGGGCGCTAGATTTCGAGTTCCGTCTTTTGATACTGTGCTGACGAAACTGATAGGTCGAGGAACTCCAGATACTAGGAGCTTGTAATTTGAGATCATGGGCCGGCCGTCTTCGTACGGGTCAATCTCGACATGACCTTTCTCGAGACTCGACGTATCTGAGGATCCCTTTCCGTATTTCCAATCTGGGTCTGGATTCTTGGTATATGTGATCGGAAGGGTGGAGTTGAAATTAGGTCGTGAAGCTTGGACTTTTTTGAAATTTGCATATTTAGGCTTCAGCTCAAAGGGGCTCTTGGTGCTCGTCGTTCGCGTCTGACTTCCATGGTGAATCGGTTTTATCGCGGACTTTGAGGCTGTTGATCTAAAGGAAAGACATTTCCGCATTGTTCAGGTTGTTGGTAGGAGCGATGGTTGGGAAACCGCAGAGGCAAGTAGGCAAGTGCTTACCTACTCCGTAGCTTAGGTAGGTAGATAACAAGTGCGCTAGGCGGCTAATCGAGCATCTAATAATAGGATTTATTTGCCCTCACAATAACAAAGTGTTGGGTATGTATGAATCTGGCATAACTGCAATTCGCTACGTAAAATATGAGTTATTTAAGAGTGGGATACGCCCTGCCGTACATGGCAGGGTGATATTCAGGGGCTCGCTAAAGGAAGGTGCGTCCGGCTTCGGTGGGCATTAGCATTGCGTTGCTTATCCTTCTCCCTCCACTCCCTTCTTGAATATTATCTTACTCCTATATCTAAGAAAGAACAAAGGTGCAAAGAAATCACAAACTCCCAGCCTTTTTCATTTGACTCTTTCCGGTCGTCGTCACGCATGTCCACCAATATTAAACCGAAGCACGTGGACCGCACCTTTGCTCCTGGCATTGGTATACGCACTCTATCTCCAGCAGAAGGAAGTACACCATCTAACTCCCCAAAGCCTATCATAGCTACCATATCATTTGGCGAGATGGGAACGGGCATCGCTACGCTACTAAAGAAATATTCTTATCCCGTAGTCACAAATCTCGACGAACGAAGTGCAAAGACGAAAGCACGCGTAGAAGCGCTTGGGGTACAATGCCTTCCACTGACCGAATTAGTCGCGGAAGCATCACTTTTCCTCTCAGTCGTACCCCCGGCTGAAGCTCACGGCTAGCAGAGACTGTGGCAAGAGCCTTCCAAGAGTCCAAACCCTCCAGCAGAGAACTCACATATCTCGACCTGAACGCCATGTCCCCTGATCTCTCGAGGAAAATCGGTCAGACTATTACCGATGCCGGTATGAGCTTTCTAGACGGAGCGCTCCTGGGATTCCCACCCAGGGAGCTAGAAAACAACGCCTGGTTCCAGCCCGCGATACTCCTCGCTGGTCCCAAGCCCAACGTCGGCTCAGGGCCATGGTCAGAAGAGCTTCTCGGTATCCTCAATATCCGCCACCTCGGCGACGATTTTGGCGCCGCCAGCGGTCTCAAGACATGCTTCAGCGCCATTTACAAAGGACAATCTGCAGTCGCGATTCAAGCCTACACCACAGCGGAGAGTCTCGGGGTCTTGCCTGCGCTCAGGGAACATATGACGGAGTACTTTCCTACTAGTACGCCGATTATCGAGAGCAGCATCTTCAATGCTCAGAGGAAGGCGTATAGGTAGATCAAGGAGGTGGATGAGATTGAAGATACTTTTTCCAAAGAGGGTGGTTGGGATAGGGATCTTTTTTACGGGGTTTCGAGGGTGTTTGGGGTGGTGGCGGAGAAGACTGGTTTGAGGAGGGAGAATAAGGAGGATGTGGGGGATATCACAGCAGAGATCTGTGATGGGTTGAGAAGGAAGAGTGTTTGAAGCGGAAGAACAATACCGCTTAATGAGCAAAGCGATGCCGACCTATCTCTACTTTTCTGCATTACACGATTGCATTGATTCACTTTCGCTCAGATTCTGCCAGGAAAGCATTGTCCTACTCTTGTTCGCTTATTTTTCTGGCACGAAACAAGTCTTTGAGCTTCATTCAATTCTAGCGCCTCCTCAAGAGCGGTCACGTCGGTCATTCGTTTCTCTTCCCCAAAGTCTCTGCGCAGTGCATCCAAAACAGTCGGTAGATTGACCGTTGACTTCCTCGAGTAAGTAGTCCGCCCGATCAGCTCCTGTTTCGTCATTCGATGAGTAAGGATCCATCCTCGCCTGAGTGCTCCTGTTATATTCCTTCGTCGCTACTGTCTTCTCGCGGCTTGGAGAACGTTTGCCCAACGGACAACACGAGGAACTGATGCTGACAGTACTTCCACCAGAAACTCTCCCCAATATGTCGCAACTTCCCGAGACATCATCCACCTCCACCAGCTCAGCCAGGGAGCCTGTCAAATTCTTAATGCCCGACTTCACTCCCGATACACGTCTGAGGGTCTTTGGTCAAGACTTCCATGTCCATTCCTCGTATCTAAAGCTCCACTCGGCCTTCTTCCGGAAGTTTCTCGATTCACCGGAGAAGGAAATCGTTGCTACTTCAAGTGGCTTCCGATACGAATGGGTTACCAAGGTGGATGAAGACGGTACTTGGTCCCTAGTTTGGGCTGGCTCTGCTGAGAAGGTAAGCAGGCCATTTAGCAGAATACAGATCGAGCCTAACTATTCTCTAGTCCGGAACCGTGTCTGATGTTGGCAAATTCACCGGCAACCAGAACGCGGAGATCTCGGCCTTCACCATCGTCATCCAAGCAATCTACAATTGGCGATTTATCATTAAGTCCCGAGCTCAACTCTGCCTCGCCACCGAGTTGGCCGATTACTATTGTACCTTACCCAGCCTATCGAAATCCCTCGATGGCGCTTTTGGTAGAAGTCCCGCGTTCTGCGATGGTATTTTTGGCAATGAGATTGAACTTCTAGAGACAGCAGTCAAGCTGAGGAACGCAGTCCTCTACAGGGAATGTATGACCTTGCTGATGGGACCGTGGAGCAAGCCAAAGTATCTGATGATCAAAGACAAGAAGCTCAAGCAGTTGGCAGCTTTGGCACATCACAGCATATGTCACGATGTCATTATTTCACAGAATCGTTTATTTAGAAACATCATTTGTAGGAGCGGTGAAGCAGTGAATTTATACCGAGAGCTAGAGCGTGAAGCAGGTGGGCACCAGACCCTGCATAACACTTCCCTACGCTTGCCACGTCTCTGTCGGCAGCTTATCAATAAGCCATATGGAGAAATGTTCGAGTCGCTTCTCACAAACAACTTAACTCTCTTTCCTGCAGCAGGAAAAGCAGTCTGTGGTCCCTTCTCGGATCAGGCACAGCCAGGCGTTCGGGGATATTGGTGCGAAGATTACTTTTTTTGCCTCGAGATTGAGGACGATGACCTTCCATGGGACGTCAACGAGCAAGATTGGTAATTTGGCATTTGGGCGACATGGAATGGTCCCGTGGTCATGATGATTGATATTTGCGCTGCCGATATTAGCTAGCAACGGCCGCGAGATATGGGGATGATATGAAGTCAGACTCGGGTATATGAATTAGCTTGGTGTACCTAGGTAGTACTGTCAAGACGAGCAATCAAAATGAACTTTCGAGCTAAAACAGTTGAATAGCAACTCCCCTCATCTGTGACCTAAACAGATTCCAACTCCATCCAGGTTGCTTGCTCGAATCTACACACCAGCATCAGAACCGAAACAGTACTACTTCCTGAATAACCCGGACAGAGACTCCAGATTCGCGGTGGCTTGGGATGTTGTATTTGATACCAGAACCTTTACAGATCTTCTGAGGTTTCCCTATGTGTACAAAAGAGCTTCACACTCTAAAGTGTACGTTAGAGAGACATGGATAGTATCAAGAACAACAGGATAGACTGGATAGTGGGATCAGATTGCTGACCATGCGGGAGGAGCATCTCGCGTAGCTAATCGAAGAGCTATGCTACTATACTTGGACAGAAATAGTCGTGATGCGGTATTAAGCGCCACCGTGGTGCTTTTGTTCATACTGTGTCACTTTTAGAGAAGAGTGAGGTGAAGTAGTTCAAAACGAAGAGCGGAGCGGAAGGTGAGTGGAACCAATGCCTTGGCGCGCTTAGTGTTAGATTTAGCTGCTTACATAAGCATTCTGCAACTATAAAACTCTGCACCAGGCCTAAGCGTAGCTTTATATATAATTATATAATTATCTATCTGCCACTATATATGCTAGCGCTACTATTATTATCTCACCTTATAACCCTTATATTCTAATAGGTTATAAGCCTTAGCTCTTATTAATCTGCGCATTAAAATAGCATCTAGTAGCGTCCCTAAGGGATAAGTAAAAGTTAATAAATCTAGACTTCTTG
>QGMF01000604.1:0-23817 GCA_007821475.1 Lachnellula arida | reverse complement strand
CGACAGAACAACCAAGCACTAATCAATCCGCGCTCTTCTATCCACCCATCCATCCATCCATCCATTCATTCTACATAACCCATACCACTCCACTCCACTCCACTCCAAGCCCAAGCCCAAGCCCAAGCCAAGCCAAGGCTTTACCAAATCCAAATCCAACTTAAAATACCTCTCTACCTACACCTACACTTCCCTAATCAAGCTATCTTAAACCAGCAACAAATTCCATCCATACAACAAAGCTAAGCTTATTCAAACTCAAGTCGACTTGGAATTTCCCTAGTACTCCATACGTTCTGCGGGATGAGGAGGAGTGTGGGAAGGAAGGGTGATGTGATGTGGTAATTGAGGGATTAGGGTAGAAAGGAGATACCTTGTTACATGAAGAGGTGCTTATTAGGAGAGGATTATCAGAGGGGTCGTGAGCTGGAAATAAGCTAGTTAGGGAAAGAAGGAATGAATAAGAGATTAAAGAAGGCAATTGTTTATAGAGTAGCCGCTGGGTGCAATGGTTTCAAGCACATTCTATTGATGCGTCCAGGGCAAGCAAAAGATAAGTCCAGTCGATTAATCTTACACACAGTAAACATTTCAACGTCCTATTGGGTATAATTTAGTCTTCCAAAACCTCACTTCGCAGCGCTTATGCCTTGGGCAGATTCTCAACTGCCGAAACGAACCTGTCAAGCGGTGGCCTCTCCGCACTCACTACCTCTCCATTCTCAACCACCTTCGCTCCTGCTTCAGAAGTTACAGAACCGGTATTGCCATTCTCGTTTTCCTTCCCCCTCGCACTTCCGTCAACAGAGGTCCTGATAGTAGCCCCGGGTGCCTCGTTCTTTACTCCGCTGTCCTTCACGCCTTGAATCCGTACATCGTCCGCAGGAGGAACGCCGACAGAGCTAATCAAAGTCGTCATACTGGCAGTAGAATTGTGACCCTTCAAGCTGAATGGGAAGGCAATACCACCAGCCTTTGGGCGCTTACGGTCGAAGTCATCTTGTTCGTTCGTCGGAACCCTGACGACGATCGATGGGGTGCTGGGAGCTCCATAGTCGGTACTGGTGGTAGAGCCAGCCATAAAGTTAGGAACAAGGCTCGGGTCGCTAGGTTCGCCGGCTTCGGCTTTCTTTGCAAATAACACCGAAGCAGGAGTATTCTCATCAATTCCGTCCCCCACATCGGCTTGATGCTCGTCCTTGACAATGCGCCTGCGAGATCTGCTGCGGCTGTAACCCGGCTTCTCGAGCTTCTTGCCCTGGCTTGTCTTGGTGTCGTCCAATGGCCTTGCACCCGCTCCATTAGCGGCAGTAGCAACCGCAGTCTCGGGCTCCCTGTCGGCTTCTTGTTCTCGCTCGATGGTTGTCTCGTCGTGCTTGCTACCCCAAAGAGCCCACAGGCTCATTCCCATGCTTCGTGTCTTCTTCTCTTCCTTGAGATCTTCTCCCGTCTTTCTCCTACCAGCCAAGGCAGAAGGCGGCGGTACTTCCCCATCACCAAACCCTTGGTACCCTTTCGCCATTTCTTTAGCTCTCTGCTTCTGGACCTTTCTCTTCGATGACGCAAATTTGGTGTCCCATTCCCTCTTTGCTGTCATCCATTTCTTGACTGGACCTTGCTTGATGACACCGATATCACTAGAAGATATTGTGCATCCTGGCAGCTCGGATGCAGGTTCAAGCTCAGACGTGTTTCCATGTCTGTCGACTCGCTGACGAATCATGTGGCTTTTGAATGGCGGGAGAGCATCTCCAGCCTTGCCCACTTGACCTGTCGCTGATGTCGCTGATGTCGCCGCAACTTTCGCCTGCTACCTGGTTAACAAATTCTCAGAGACCTTTTTTGGAGCTCATTACCTTTTCTTCGATTGCCTCGACTTCATTGTCCGAGGAGGAGCGAGAGATAATAGAAACATCATCATCGTCCAGGATCTCGATTTCAGTCTTCTGTGCTCTTGCCAAAGCCCATGCTCCGAATTGGGCAATTGATCGGTACATATATTTCGCAGGGCGAGTGAAACTCAGGGTAGGTGCCACATGACAGAGATCGTCCCAAATCTGCAATTGCACATCGGTAGGTTTCCAGCGATTGACCTGATTCCTATTATGATCGTGCGGATTCTCATCCAAGAATGCGTCACCTGGCGGGTATTTCGTTGGGTTGGCTGCTTTATGAGCCAGGTAGATTTGCTCGTCTCTGAGCATTTCGCCACCTCCAACCATGATGAGCAAGGGCGGTAACCCTCCAAGAGATGGTTGTAGAACAGGTGAGACTAAAGGATGAGACATGAGCTGATTCGAAGCATACATCTGGATTTGGTCTTTGATTTCGACCAACTTCCCGTCAATCATGATGGATAAATCGTGACCAGGTCCAGGAACAGTATTGGCAGCAGGTCCAGTACCATCATTTGTGGCAGTACCAGTTGCGGCTGTATCATTTTGAGTGCCAGCATCTGGGTGTTGATTTACATGGAATCCCTGGACCGCATCTGCCTCGCTTTCTTGGGGGAAAGAAGCGTGCTCGTTAGTCACCAAGTTCTTTACAGTTTGTTCTTCCATCGCCAGCATATCATCGGCGTTTGGAGGCGGCCACGAGGGTGACGGCTTTTGATGGAATCCATGTGGAGGAATATAGTCCAATGGGTTATCGCCTGCAACACTGGGGAATGAATGTGTCAGGTCGACCCAAGGTGATATAAGGACGGCTCCGGCAGGCAGTGGAATGCCCCGATCTCGCATTACCACCAACATGCTATCTACATTAGCTGGAAACCTAATAATATGCTCATACAGCACTCACCTCAATACCATACCCCCTCCAGCAGAATCTCCAGCCAAGATGATTGTTGTAGGGTCCTGAACGGTGAGGAGATACAGGTATGCAGACAGACAATCATGGAGCCCACAGGGGAAGGGAAATTGAGGAGCTAATCGGTACCGCGCTATAATATATCAGAATCGACTCCAGCTTCACAAGTTCACAATACTCACTGTAAACGGTTAGTCCTATAAAATAGCACAGTTCCAAGAGACTTACCGAGCAAACACTCTGGCTTTCAACTTCCTAGCATGTCTCTGCATCTGGTACCTATGCTCATCCACGCTTCCAAAGAAGTACGCGCCTCCATGCACATACAACATAACCCTCTTTCCTGGATCACTTGTGCGATTCCTTTCCTGATAATCGGCCTTCATCTCAATCCACTCAGCCTTCAGTTCGCCCCCCGGCCTGCGCCACTGCCACCAAGTCTTCCCTCCAACCTTCTCAATGCCATGGTGCCCCAATTGTTCTTGTATAGCTTCCGCTGCCTTCGTGATATACTCCTGCTCGATCTTTACCTCGTCTACCTTGACCCACGTAGGGTGAGGCACCCATTGGGACGTGAAGCGCTGGACATCTTCAACGGTGTTGTGAGACGCGTAAAGCAGGAAGCGCCTGATCAGATTGAGGCCCTCGTCGTAGGAAATATGCGCCGTGGGTTTCTGCGCGCGGGGTTTGCGATTGAGATACTGTTTCGTTAGCAGCTGTTGTCTGAATAGCGGACTGGGATACTCACATGGTTGATGAAGGTTTGAATGACAACGGGGGTCACAGCAGATCCTACTGTCGCTGTATTAAATACCATCGTTGCTCTCCTTTCTTCGAATACCAGGAATGGCGCTGCAGTGATGTAGAACGAATGGTTCGTACAAACAGGCAAATGACAACAAGAGATAAATAATTGCAATGCAGCAGTGAATTACTCGAGATTACACATTAATGAATAAGAGACACAGGATCCTTGGTCAAAACATCAGGCAGGTACTTGTAGTCGCTGCGCGAGATGCAATCATCACAAAGTACCGGTTCTCAGTACTGAAATAAGAAGACTAGACCACTCCTTTTCTTATTTCATCCCCAAAGTTCACGTTCACTCTCCACACATACGTCATGTCATCTTCCCAAGCGAGGAAGTGACCCCTTGTCGGTGCTGTAAATCTTTATGCCGACATAATTTCTCGACACCGTGCGTGCGCGCGTGCACAAAACTTTTATATTCGCCCTCTAAAATATCAACCCCTCATTCAACCACCATGGCATCCGCGACGCAGCTTCCTGGCCCTATGGAAGTCAGCGAAAGCAGTACTTCGCAAGGTACGCCTTCGCCCGGTAAGTCCTCTCTAAGCTCTTATTAAAACGGAATATCTCGAGGCTGATTTACAACAAAGCAAAATGCCAAGCCCAATTCGAACTCGGCACCACCCTCTCCCTCTTCCTCTGGCCCTCCCTCTCCCTCGCCGTCTCCAACAACTGGGGCGGAGCCGATAGCGCCGACAAACGCGAATGGTTTGCGCAAACCACCATCGACGTCCTGAATGACGAGCCAGACGCCGACACGGAATGGCTCGAGACGTTCCTGCTGAATGTGATGCTGGATGAGTTTGAGGTTAATGTGGACGACGAGAGTGCGTTTGAGGTCGCGGAGCAGGTGTTGAGGATTAGGAAAAACTGTGGGAGAGGGGCGTTTGGGGAGGTGGAAGCGTTGAATGGGAAGTGGCAGGCGAAGGGCGGGCAGAAGATGGGGGATATGTTTGTTAAGAAGGAGAGGGATGAGAGGGATGATGAGACGAGTGGGAGCGAGGATGAGGATGAAGATGAAGGGGGAGGGGTGGATGTTGAGATGGAAGAGGCGCCGCAGTTGGTAAGGGCGAAGGAGCCTGCTGTGCCTCAGGTGGATGAAGATGGATTTACGAAGGTTACTAAGAAGAAGAGGTGAAATCCTGATGTAGAGGGAACATCTAGAGGGATATTGGCGTTGAATTATTGTATGGGATGGGTGGCGTTGGGAGGATATCAAAATGGGCCATTTTCCACAACAAATAGAGACATTCTGAGAAAGGTCTTGAGTCTGGACCTGTAGCACTTCGCTAGCACCGAATCCGTTCTCCGAGATCCAGCAATGTAGTCTGGGCGCTCTTCGCCAAGTTCGAAATCACAAATACTGTACTTGACCTCTGTGGATTGTTGCAGTATCGAATCTAGTTCTAAGCATCACTAGAAATGTACAGCATATGATGACTCCTCCGACAAGCCGAAGCCCAAGAATCTCCGGCTTGGATGGTCTCAACATAGGAGGACTATTTGACTTCCCCTGACGACTCGAATCATTGCCGTCCAGTTGCTACGTCTCAACTTCGATTCACTACTAAAGTCGCACCCCCACGAACGTTGATAGCAAACGCCATATATTTATAGTTATACATTTCATCTCATCCAAAAAGACCCAATATAGCTCACGGAAGAAGAAAATCCCCTGAGCAGACTTTTGACACTATCATTGTGCGTATAATATCTCATCTCCATGCACTGACTTGCTACTAATTCCCAATAGAGCAGATACAAACACAGGAAACAGCGAGGAAACACAATAAAAAAGCATGGCATTCACGCATGTACCGGCTGACTTGTACTCAGCGACAAACCTAAGGTACCCTCTCGCGAATATACCGGCCCAAGAAACCCCTTCATATCAAACCCAAGACCCAACTCACGACCCCTTCCCCCAAGTAGACAACTCCTCTCTTACCCCACGGCCCCAGAAAGAATCTCGTCCTATAGCTTGCAAAACACTGCCAGCAACCGCACCCTTCACGAACCCAGCGGTCTAGACCTGCGGGATCTCTGGACCTGGGTCCGTCCGGAATGACCAGCAAGCGCCTTAAAGCCATGTATAGAAGCTGGTTTGTCGAAAATGATAGCGCTCTGGGCTACCAGTGAAGCCTCGCGGGTTCATCAAAGCCGTTGACGCATCAGCGCGCCGCCTTTGAGGTCCCGTCTCTTATCTCGTCCAATGTCCGGGAGAACTCATGGGAGTTTTAGAGCAAGCAAGGGTAGGTTGTGACGGACGCTGTATAACTCGAGAAGATGCAGATAGGGTGATTCAGCAGGGGTGAATGCTTGAATTCTTTGGAAGTCATGAGCAAATATTCGCTTTGGAAGTTTTGGATGGTGTTGAGGAGATGGACCGGCTATGTCGAGGGTGCATGGGAAGCAGGATTCTGCTATTCAGACTTGCAGGAAAGGGCTTGAGGACGGGAAAAAGAGCTTTGTGTGATATGGGTTTGATGACACTGCGGGTTTGGGTATGGATGGCTGGAGAATGGCTTGAAGCAGGTGACGGAGAGATAGCCTTGGCGATAATAGGGAAGTGTAGTGATTGATAGATGAAGGATTAATGAGAGCGAATCATAGGAGACTTCCTTGCTGAAACTTTTGATGGGTATATGGGTTGCAGATGAAATGCCTCTAGTCCAGGGTTTCTTCCATACCATGTGATTGCTTCATAGCTGTGATAGCGAACTGTTCTGCAAATCAAATCAAGCTGAAAACGATGAAGGAGATCAGAAGAACTGTGAATACCAAGCCCTTTCATTCTGATAGCTCGTAATAGGAGCTATTTGCATGTAAACTTTCCGAGTGTCGCAAAATCCTGCCGTTCTGTACGAGCTGATCCGATATGGCCCAGTCTCCAAACTTAGAGAAACTCCGTAGCGGATAATGCCTGTTTTTGCAAAGAAGTCGAGCGATTCAATAATAAGGATAAAAATCTCATGAAGATATCTGATCTGCAGAACGAAGCGATGCGATGAATGGAAAAAGATTCTGCCGGGCCCCACATAAAGGAGATACTATTGCGGTACAAGAAGAAACACTCACACTCACCCTCACTTTTCCCAAAATGATTCCATGCTTCTCTGGAACGGTCATGAATATGCGCCAAGGGAAAGGGCAACATATCAACGGAGAAATATGCTCAAGTCGGACTAATATTAAGTAATTGAGAAGATGGATCAAAAGCATGTGAATAGAATACTGTACGGAGGGGTAGGATCTAGAACGGTGGGGATGGACTAGTGGACTAGACCTAGGTTCGCCGATTCGCCATGTTCCGTCCCGAAGGCGTTGGCGGGAGCCAATCCCAGGGCAGGGGATGGCAAGCATTGATGTAATGCGGGGTGAGAAGAAGGGAAGAAGGGTAAAGTCGGGGAAGTATAGAAGTAGCTGTACGGGTACAGTACCTTTTCCGGTACTACCTAGTTAGGTATACTTACTACGGAGTAGGAGGTACCTACCTAGGTATGCATCAATCAATCATGCAGATATAGATACCTATTCCCATTCCCAATCCCATGCTGTTGTCTCTTTAAGCCGCAGTGCTCGCGTGACGGTTCGTTCTAGCCATGCTGCGTATCTGCTGCATCTGCATCTGCATCTTGTGTCTGTGTCTGTGTAAAAGCTTGCTTCATTATTAGGACGTCTGCAGTCTGCGTGTGATATAACCCGATGTCCTTTATTGTACCTCAATGGCCTCGTACATGTGGAAAGTTATCGTGGGGGCATCGTCACGGATCAGCCTTTTGTCTTACCTTGCCTTGCCTTCCCCGCCGGGGATGTTGGTCAATAATAAGCTTCCGTTCATGCGCGAACTCGTAACTCAATTAGCTGGATAGCCCTGGTGGCCCATGAAACACTGATCAAATGCTTCTTCTCCGTATCCCTCCGCATCCCTCCGAACTTTCTTGCCGTGTTGTTTTCGAGCGGTCGTGCAAAGCCCCATTTGGCGGGGATTGGTTGGCCTGCAGTCCGCTCTGATTGGCCCGTCGCAGCATTGGCTTCAAGTCCCTCGGCCGTGGACGCTTCCTAAACACGCTCCTAGACTTCTTCCATCATACAAACCTTCCAGCCAGACCCGATCCCTTATCCATAGCCGAACTAACATCAGGATGGCCACGTCTTTAAATAACTCCAAGGACCCCGTCGAAAGGTCCCAATCTCCATATCAAGATCCTCGCACACTCGGTCCCAAATCCAAGATTCTTGCATCCAGAACCTCCAATTTCCACTCTACCTCTCTCAGAACAATGGTCACCAATACAGTCAACAAGACAGCTCTTCACCCTAGTGGTGTCCAGTACGTTGTTCTGCTCTGCTAGCTCTGCCTAGTTCATAAAACGACCTTTCTGTCGTATGAACACAAGAGAAGCAAACTAACACTTCTACCAGGCCCTCAAAAGAGCACACTGAGCTCGAGGAAGAATTGCACGAAAAGGCACATATCGACTATGATCGTGTAGCAATTGTAAGTATCTACAACCTCCTACCCAATTCTAAGCTTCAATTGCTAATAAGTCCCCTCTTCAGGTACCCAACCCAAGTGTGGCAGCCCTGTACGAAGATGCTCTCGTCTACGAAACTGGGTCTGCCATGACCTCTACCGGTGCTCTCACCGCATACTCGGGAGCAAAGACTGGTCGATCGCCGTTAGATAAACGTGTTGTCAAGGAACCATCATCAGAGAATGAGATCTGGTGGGGGTAAGTGGTCAAATAAATCCCTCAAGCTGTGCTACGTTTCTAATATTGATACAGGCCTGTGAACAAGCCGATGACGCCTGATGTAAGACCATTCTGTTATCTTGAATGCTACAAACTTTCCTTTGCGCTACCTACCCCCTGAGCATCCATTAGACCGGTACCTTGCATTCTTTTCCAGCAGAAACCCCTCTTCTCATGACCATTTTCTGGTCGAGTGCATCCATTGAAGTTTTCTTTCATCGTTACTATTTCTTTCTCCCATACTTTTCCGATGGCTCCATTTATCATCCGATGGGCTTTCCTTTCGTCCTTACTTTTCACAAACGTCACCTTTGTGAGGGGAAAGCCGTTTGTAGAGGCCGACCATAGCCTCGCATCAACCCCGCATTTTGGTCGTGGTGCACTGTTATGTCATTGGCTTGGCGTTCCCCCGCATCACATGCCAACCCCTCCATTACCACTAAAGGTTGGAGACAAGACAAGACGCTGACTATCTATATCAGGTCTGGAAAATCAACAGAGAACGTGCTATCGATTACCTAAACACAAGAAACCGCATCTACGTAATCGACGGTTTTGCCGGATGGGATGAGAAGTACCGGATCAAGGTCCGGGTTGTCTGCGCTCGTGCTTACCATGCTCTCTTCATGCGCAACATGCTCATTCGACCCAGTCGAAAAGAGCTCGAACACTTCCACCCTGACTACACCATCTACAATGCCGGCTCTTTCCCCGCAAACAGATACACTGAGGGTATGACCTCTGGGACCTCGGTAGCCATCAACTTCGCCGAAAAGGAGATGGTCATTCTCGGAACCGAATACGCCGGTGAGATGAAGAAGGGCGTCTTTACAGTTCTCTTCTATGAGATGCCTGTGAAGCACAATGTCCTGACTCTCCACTCTTCTGCCAATGAGGGCAAGAATGGTGATGTTACCGTCTTCTTCGGTCTTTCTGGTACTGGCAAGACCACTCTCTCAGCCGACCCCCAGCGTATGTTGATTGGTGATGACGAGCACTGCTGGAGTGACCGTGGCGTCTTCAACATTGAAGGCGGCTGCTACGCCAAGTGTGTCGGCCTCTCAGCCGAGAAAGAGCCCGATATTTTCAATGCTATCAAGTTCGGCTCCGTACTAGAGAATGTCGTCTTCAGCCCAGAGACACGTCTTGTTGACTACGACGACACAACTCTCACCGAGAACACTCGATGCGCGTATCCTATTGAGTATATCGACAATGCCAAGATTCCTTGCGTGTCAACAAACCACCCCAGCAACATCATTCTCCTCACCTGTGATGCACGTGGTGTCCTCCCGCCTATCTCGAAGCTAGACTCGGCTCAAACTATGTTCCATTTCATTTCTGGTTACACCTCGAAGATGGCAGGCACCGAGGACGGTGTAACGGAACCTCAAGCGACATTCTCTTCTTGCTTTGCGCAACCATTCTTGGCTCTGCACCCCATGCGGTACGCCAAGATGTTGGCGGAGAAGATCGAGCAGCACAAGGCTAATGCTTGGCTACTGAACACCGGATGGGTTGGTGCTGGTGCCACCAGCGGTGGCAAACGTTGTCCGTAAGTAGAGCTGATTCTCAGACCTGACAACAATGCTAACAAGTGACAGACTAAAATACACTCGTGCCATTCTTGACGCCATCCACTCGGGCGAGCTTTCAAAGGTGGAGTTCGAGAACTACGAGACTTTCAACCTTGCTGTACCTAAGTCCTGTCCTGGTGTTCCCGCAGAACTACTGAACCCAAGCAACGCTTGGACTCAAGGAGGTGACAGCTTCAAGCAAGAGGTCACTAAGCTCGGTAGTCTTTTTGTTGAGAACTTCAAGAAGTACAAGTCTGAGGCTACAGAGGACGTTATCAAGGCAGGCCCAGATTTGACCACGGGTCCTGAATATGCCAGCAAGGCGGAGGAAATGCAAGATAAGCAGTACTACATGTAAGTGGGTAATGGCTCGAGTGGATAGGGGCAATACAAATTGCAAGGCGTTACCGTCTGTCTTGGTCACTGTAGTATATTCTGGTCAGCGACACAAGTACGCAAGCCATTAAGGGAGGATACATAAATTGAAGAACTCGAAGAACATTTCAGCGCCTCATTGAAGTGATCATCAACATTAGACAAGCGGGGCTGTGAAAGAGATGCTGCAGGAGCGAGATATTCACCATTAATAGTTGGGCCGAATACAACATCTGCGACGTGGTACATGTGTACATGTAGCACTAGAAGCATGGAAGCATGGAAGCATTAGAATGAATGAATGAATGAATGCAGAACACATGATGCATACTCCATAGAATTGATATCCCTTACATACTGTACATAAAGCGGTCACGGCCAATGACAAAGTTGGTGGAGTCGCGGAAAGCGTCCGAAGTGGCGCTATAGGTGCACTAACTACTACCTACTGTACAGTACACCAGCCAGCCCAACGACAGCGACAACAAGCAAGCAAACACGCACGCTGCACTGCACTGCAACCCATCCCTACCCAACCCAACCCAACCCGTGCTGCAGAGGCTCAATTATACCTACCTACCTATACGGGAACGCCGAACATGCCGTCGGAACACATGCAGCAGTCGCAATCGCAGACTCGGCCTGCTATCGGTAACCACCGATCAAGTTCCATGCATTCCCATTCCCAGACCGACTCGCCCGCCGCAAGCCCACCGCAGTATGGCAAGCCCAAGACTCAGAAGCATGTAGTTCACGGCGGGCGCACACATGGGCATACAAGAGTACCTTCAGGCAAGGCGCTGCACAAGCTTGGCAAAGCGCACGGCAATGGCAATGGCAATGGCAATGAGGACTCGCATACGGATCTGAAGAAACTCGGCAAGAACTCGTCTTCCTCGACGAACCTTAAAAAGAACTCCTCGCACGCCAATTTAAAGCGCAATCGCTCGTACGCCGACGTGCCCAAGCGACCAAAGTCGTCAGGAGAGGTCACCAAGAGGCCGACGTCTGTCCACTTTGAGATTGGCGAGCAGGAGGCCGTGGATGGCAAGGGCAAGAGAGGGGCCGAGGTGGAGGGGGAGGTTGAGGATGCCTGGGAAGAAGCAAGCTCCTCTGCATCACCAGCCTTGTCGCGCGCTCCCTCACGCAACGGCCACTCCACCACCACCGATTCTTCCAAACCCAGCGCCAACAATTCACGCCCACAAACCCCGAAATCCCTCGTTCAATCCCCTACTGAGCACACGAATGGACCTCCACCTCCGCGTTCCTCAGCAGACGCAAAAGTCATTACCGAGCGCCTTCTAAACCGCATCCCTTCACACCATACCACGACGACAAAAATGTCCCACACACTCGCGACCGCAACGCCATCGAGCCACTCTCCCCCCTCACCCACGCCCAAAACAGAACCCTCCAGCTCCGCCGACCTCACCTCCCGCTTCGTCGACTCCTCAACCCCAACTCTAACACCGGCAACCTCCACGCCCCCCTCTTTCCCCCAACCAGCCGCCACCACAGAGCACAGACGCGCCCAAAGCATGGCAAACCTCTCCCGCAATTCCTCCACCTCCTCCATCTCCTCCACCAGCGCCTTGAAACCGCGGTCCCGAAAAGCGTCATCCACCAAGCCCAAACCCAAAACCACTACCACAACATACAACCCACCCCAGCAATCGCGCACGCAACAGAAAATGTGGCTACAACGCCAATCATCCATCCACGAACCCATCACCCCCGTTGGCTACGAAGGCCTCGATCCGCGCATCAAGCTGCAGTTGGAGCGGACGGGGCTGGAGTATTTGGGCGTCAGGCGGTATCGGGATCCTGTTGGGCAGGCGGTGAAACGGTTGGGGCAAATACCGGGGATAGAGAAGTATCAACGGATTCCTGCAGCTCCGCAGAGCGCGAGAGGGAGTCCAAGGAAGAGGGTTGGGAATGGGAATGGCAATGCCAATGCCAATGGGGATTATGGATTAAGTCAGAGCTTGAAAGAGGGGAGGGGTAGTAGGGGAAAGGGGGGAAGTTATGAGAGGCAGGAACAGAGTGGAGTAGGTGCAGGGAGTGTGGATTCGGTCGGTGGGGATACTGGGGATGAGGGTGTTGGTGCTGTGCTGAGGAGCTTGTGGGAGAAGAATTATGATTTGAGCACTAGCGCGGACTGAACACCCTCCCCCCTTCCCTTCCCTCTGTTTGTTTTATACTTAGCAGCTTGTATGGCGTATAACGGCTTAGCCTGGCCTGGCTTGGCTTGGCTTGACTCGGCTCGGATCGGATGGTTGTGGGAACAGCTTAGCTTAAGCTTGGTTATGTTTACTTGCAAGGCGTTTTCTTCGGATGGGATGGCTATAAACTAGGGCATCGCATCGCATCCCTACAATGATCACTTAGACGGTTCTCTCTCACGACAAGCAGGCGGATTACTAACCTCGTTTACTTTATGATGAATTGAAAATTCGCATTACTTACCCTCTCTCTCACTGCAATTGTGACCGACCAAGTCTATTAGTCAATAGTGTTAAGAGATTCATCGAACGCTTTCGCTTCTATCAACGACATCACTGTACTGTACCTATTCTACTGTACCTATCTATCTATCTCAACGGCGATCCCCCCAACCCACTCCCCTTCCCCGGCGTCCACCCACTGGACCCAAAATTCGAGCCGGAACTCCCAGGCGCAAGGCCAACAGGCCTCCTAACCGGCGTCGTGGGCCCGCTCTGCGTCCCCGCACTCCCTAGGCCCTCACTCCCACTGCCACCCCCTGCAGCCAGAATCGGCGGCGTCTGCGTGCGTTCAATGACCAATCCATCCTTCTTCGCCGCAGGAGGCTTATAATTCAGCTCCCTGCCCGTGCGATAGATATCCCCCAGGATGGTCTCCAGTATCCCTGCGTCCTGGTACTCCTCCCACTTGCGATACAACTTCAGCGCCGTCCTCGCATCCTCAATACTGTCATGCGTCTCCAGCTGAATATCCTCTTTCAGAAGATACCAAGCCAGGAACGCAAGGCTCAGTTTGCGCAACCTTGCTTTGACGAAGAAGAGGTCGATGGTATCGATGACCTGTGCGCGCGGGACATGGATATTCGTCACTCTGAAATCCTGCTTGAGACCATGGCCCAGGAATTTGCAGCCGCTGTTGAGCAGGATCCAGAGCTTCTTGTACGCGACTTTCAGCGGGACGAGGTTGTGTTTCGAGAGCCGGGGATCGAGGTCGCCGTGCACGATACCAGAGTACGAGGTTAGGTAGTCGACGATGGGTTCTTTGGAGGCGATATAGTCGTCGATGAAGGGGAGGCCTTGGTCTTCGCCTGCGCCGCGCACGACGGAGACCCGGGCCAGGGCATACACTATGGGGCGGATGGTCTCGCGTTCGCCATCCGAGTTCATTTCTATTTCGGGTTGGCGGACGGCGACAAATTCCGTGTCGAGGGCTATGACAGTGCCCTCAGCGGGCGCTTCTTGTGGGGTTAGGGGACGGTATGTTCGTTCGCCTGGGTTCATGCTACTCGGGGATCAATACCCTGTGATCTTTATTGGTGATGGATGACTTACTTGTGATCTAAATAAAGCAGAGAGGTATCCAAGTTCTGCTTCCACGAATTGTCTATTCTGTTGTTGAATTGCTTCGCCTGGTATGCGATCACCGATGGGACTTTCCAGGACGTATTGAAGGTAAGAGCTTCTTTTGCCTGCACCGGCCGGACCAAAAAGTCATTGAAGAGATGCCATTGGCTCTCTTCTGGTGCCGTTGGCTGTGAGTGTGCCACTATGAAATATTAGTAGTTGTCATCTGAATGCAAAAGCGCATTTACCGTTTACTAATGAGACGAGATGTGATTTTTGATGTTGCCCACTGTCAATATCGGCGGCAAGACCAACGAGGGAGTAGACAACCATATTATGTACCCCACGTTGTAGGTGGAGTTTGAGATCATCCCCTTGGTAGCAGAAGAACTGCCCTTGGTCTACTATGACTCCTATTTCTTCGGGCAGCCAGCCAGGGGTTGACCATAGTTGTTTAGCATCAGGTGTTGTGATTGCAGCATTCAGCATCAGAACAGGCGGAACACTGTGTATTGTTTTGCGTGTTGCGAGATTTTGATATCGCTGACACCTGCTGCACCATCCTCGACCTGTACTTTCACGCTCGACACTTATTTTGAGAATCTGACAGAAGGTCATTTTTGGTGCTCGGGCATTTCTTACTGCCAGTTTCTGGGAACGTTAGCTTGTTTCATTGACATCGGATGAGATAAATAGTACCGGTGGGGGATAAATCAAGTCATTGATGAATGTAGTTCCAGGTCGCGTATGCTCATTTCTACAACTCGCACATCGGATCGCAGTGGTAGCTGCAGTAGCCAGGATCTGATATTGTCAGCAAACGAGCTCAAAGCGCAAGTGACTCGACAGAGGCATACACGATCCAAAGCAGGGGAGTAAGGGGGTAAGCTCCTAAAGTCCTGAGCTATTCTGTCCAACAAAAATCGATTCAGACCCTGAAGCATTACTGTTAGAGAAGACCCAGGGGCGTCTTCTTCCAATAGACCGAGTGGGCCAGCTGTATGTATATTAGCAATGAACACCCATTCAAGAATAGAATTTCATACCTTGAGGATGATTGCTGAAAGTCTTCAACATATTTGTCGCCTGACATATAGAGCCTTCGGCTTTCTCTAGCATGTCAAACAGAAAACCCATTTCGCATAACAGACACAGGTCATTAATGCACCCGGTTGCGGTATGCTGCAATGCGGCATTCCGTATCAGGGGTGTGAAATGCATGACTTGCAGTAGCGGATTGGCATATGAATTCGAGATATGAATCTCGAGTCCAGAATACGCTGTTTTGTTGTAAAAACTGCAAACAGTCAGCGATCGAATTTCCTACTTGCAAAGCATTCATACCCAAAGTCAAAATCATCAACTCCAAACTTGCTGTATTTAATCTCAACATTCCGGTACATTACCGGGACCTCTGCCTTCAGACTGGACAACTCAGTGGCTCCAATAGAATCAGCGACATCACTTATTCGTCGCTCTGACGAGGCAACCTCGTTGGCAGACTCTCGGGCCTTTTCACTTAAAAATTTGGGAGCCTGCAAACTCGCCGCTGTTTTCTCCGTTGTCCGAGTATTCTCAATTTGGTTCCTTCTCACATTTCTCGTGTTTGCAGCAAAATCAAACCAATCCGCTCTTTTCAAAGACGACACGAGCTGCGGCTCAAGCTTTGAAGGTGGTGCCCCAACTTCAAAGATCATATGACTTGGCCAAGCAGACAGCAATTGTTCTCGGTAATATGGCATTCCGATGGTATTTAGAGGCCTGTTTTCGATCAGTATTACATGAGGCAAGCCCACGAGGAGAAAACTTACGTGTTGACAGTCCAGTCTACTTGTTGTTGCGTTTCTTCTGCGTCAGCAAATTCTACTGGGTTACTGAGTTCTGCAAAGCGAATTCTTGATGGGGACCCCCAAAGATGCATATAGCACTCTCCATCGGCGAGACAGATTGCCTCTCCCGATGGAGCAATTTCTACCATAGTCAAATGTGACGAAAATACGTTTGCTTGTCTTACGTTGCTGGTATGGACATTCATAAGGTCCACAATGTGCATTTGACCAAGCTGGGATACAACAATACTTGTCGTCGACATTCTTGGGTGCATCCGTACAAAGGCTGCTCCAGCAGGAAAGGGAATCGGCGGTAGAGAAACCATATTCTTCAAATCAAAGACATTGACCAGCGGGTCGTGCATGTACGATTGCTGATTTCCTCCCCTAAAGGAATACCCGCAAGTAACAATGAAGTCGTGCTGGGCATCCATATCATTGATGAGAGACGCATGGGCATTCCATGTCCTGACGATACTGAAGGTTGTCGAATCGAGGATATTGATCGAACCGCTCTGCGTGGCAGCACATATGTATCGACTTCGCTTCATTTTCGTATATCGATCGCCCGTAGGTATCTACAGGTTCAGCAAAGCACTTTTTAATTTTCAGAACTTCCACTACCTGTTTTGTAACAGTTCCCTTTTCCACATCTATCGTAAACATCTGATCCTGTAACCCAGCCACAAGTATCTCGGACGTGCCTTTGGACGTGTAGCTCATACAGTGAAGGTCTTTCATATCATCATGACTATAGGGAGGGCATATCAGCCTTGCACAGTTTATAGGGACTCAAGGGGCCGTACGTTATGTGCCATAATGGAGGGCCACGCCGTAATCCCATGTGTATACTCCTTGCACAGAGTGCGATAACCCCTTTCTCGTGTATGAGCAATTGCCTCACAGGTCCTTCCCCTGCCTTAAAAGATGTATATCGCGTAAGTTCGGTGCTGTAGAAGCTCGAGACTCGGCCGTACTCGTTCCCAACCCAGAGCAGCTCTTGGGAAGTGTCGAAGGCCATTGTTTGGGCTTGGGAAGGGATGGCATTCTGCCCCGGTGGGAGGAGCAGGCGCCCGACCTGGTAGGTAGATTTTCAGCAACTTGGACCTTGAGATTTCCAACGATGATGTCCTCGAGGCTGCCCCGCGTACTTGGTCCTTGCGGCAAAGCTTTCGAGGGCATGGGAGTCGACTTCTTTTAGGAACAAACTTACTTCCTCCCAGTCGCCATCCATCTAGTTTGCCGAATGATTGTTACCAATCCATGGTTATGTGGGATAAAAATGAAGTTCCATGAAATGAATGGCAGCCAAGCTACAATCCATCAGGCTGTTGTTCTCAATGCGATGTGGCAGAAACGTACGTACCGCTGTCAGATCGGGCTAGCGTCTTTCTAGGCGGTGGCGGTGCGGTGAATGTTTCCCGCCAACCCCATCCCTTCAGCTTCATGTTTCACCATAGATGGCATGCTGGCATGCGTGCATCCTTCTCAAGTCCAAGTTCTACGTCGTTGAATTACTCATAAGTTTACGGTCTCTCTCACGGTTTCCTCTTTATACTTGATTTTCTCATTTTCTTTCACTCACCCGCCCATCATGCTGAATTCCTATGACTTGGCCTTTCTGGTCCTAATAAGTGCTTGCGGTCTATTAACATGGCAGCAATATCACAAGAAGAACGAGACGTCACCAGACGAGATGCCTCTGAAGCAGCAAAATGCGGTTACACCTCGAGCGAAAGCAGAAGCTTCCCAATTTACGAGGTTATTTCTTGCTGTGTATAGTTTGGTGATGGCTTCAGATTGGCTTCAAGGTATGCATGCCTTCATGCTCCTCTTCGAGGACTAGCTCGCGACGCTTCTCTGGAGAAAGCTTCAATTTCCGCCCCGCTCACCTGTTATTCAGGCCCATATGTGTATAGTCTATACAAAGACCAATTCGGTCTCCAAGAAAGAATAGTTGGCCTCCTTTTCGTCACGGGTTTCCTCTCTGGTGCTATCTCAGGCTATTTCGTCGGTCAATTCGCCGACAAGCATGGTCGCCGAACAGCGTGTCTGATATTCTGTGTCACCTATTCCGTATCATGCTTCTCAACACTCGTCCCCAGCTTGCCCGTCCTGTTCTTTGGGCGAGTCTTCGGTGGCTTGAGTACCAGTGTTATGTACAGCACTTTTGAGAGCTGGATGGTGACCGAGTTCCACAAACGCCGCATCGACCAAGCGGGGACGAGCTTAAGTAGTATGTTTGGAATCATGACGACTTAAATAGCGTTGTTGCTATACTATCAGGCGTGTTCAGCGAATGGCTTGTGGAAGTTACCCATACGAAGAGAGCTCCATTCATGGCGAGTGCTGGATTACTGACTATTGCGTTCTGGGTAATCTGGGCATACTGGGTAAAAAACCACATTTTCTCGCTATTCTTTCTCTCCTGATTTTGTCTTGCTTAATTACTCTCAGTATACCTAGGTAGCTAACCAAACCCCCAGAGTGAAAACTACGGCGACAGCCACGACGTTGACCCCAACCCTGCAAACCTCACCCCCCAAGTTCCGCCCGCCCAAAGCATCCTCAAAACAATCATAAACGACAGACGCATCCTAACCCTCGGTCTAGCCAGTTGCTTCTTCGAAGGCAGCATGTACCTGTTCGTATTCTTCTGGACCCCCGCCCTAAAAGCCGCCTCCAATCCCTCAACCCTGTCCCTGCCGCTCGGCATGATCTTCGCCTCCTTCATGGCCAGCGTAATGCTCGGCTCGCTCCTCTTCAACCTACTCATCTCCAAATACCAACTCCTGTCACCCTCTCGCCTACTCACCATTATCTTTGCCATGGCTTCCAGTTCGCTGCTCACGCCGTTGCTAAGTAAGAATGAGAGTTTGACGTTTTGGAGTTTCTGTGTTTTTGAGCTGTGTGTGGGGATGTATTGGCCGAGTGTGGGGTATTTGAAGGGCAGGTTTGTAGAGGACGGGGTCAGGGCGAGGGTTTATGGAATATTGAGAATTCCGTTGAACGTTTTTGTCGTGGTGGCGCTGGGGGTAATGAGGGAGGGGGAGGCATATAGGAATGCAGTGTTCTTGGTGTGTAGTGGCCTATTGGTGGTCACGTCGGGTATATTTTATTGGATCGTTGGGGAGTGAGGGAAGATGGCTAGACACATGTTTAAAATTTATAGAAAGAAGGAAGATGGAACGCTCAGCATCGATGGCGGGGTAGAGAAAGCTGGTCTTTTGCCTGTCATGATGCTGGAAGCAGAATCTGCTTGAAGACGGAAATATACCCCAAAGAATAGTAAAATTCGTACAAGTTCTACTGGCTCCGTCGGGACAAGATTAAAATGTTCCATTTCGAAGAAACAAATGAAAATTTCAAGAGTTATTGAACTCCATGTCGCTATCTGCCTGACTGCCTGAGAAAACAGAATGTTACTTGTATAGGTAAATTTGAACTTCAGATATCTGCAATGTTGTGTCTTCGTTAAATAGCAGTTTAGCTTCTAGCATATTCGCAGACAGTCCTCTTCCAGTTCAAAATCTGCATCGTCTCAAAGTAAGGTGAGATTTGTCTTAATTCAAATCAACCTAATGCAGCGCTAGAAGACAACCTGCTTGTAAAAAAGCTCCATCAGTGCAACAAAGGCGCCAGAACAAATCCTATGAAGCCCCCATATCCATTGCCAAACCCCGTATCCATATGAACACCGAAACAGTATGCGTGAGAAGTAAATGTGCCCATGTTCAGATCCCTTATAGCAGGTCTTGATTCTCTAAACCTCCTCCATCTGCCCTGCTGGCTCGTCATCGTCGTCGTCTCCAAAGCTTCCTACGGATGACATATCGTCGTCGTCGTCTGATTCCGCTCCAGCTTCGTCCGCGGCGTCTTTACTAGCGTACTTGATCACATATTCTACCCACAGATCAGCCTTTCTCCAAACCCCACCTATGTCCAATAGAACAGGAAATAGGATAACCTACCCTTAACTTTCGCCTCATACGCCTTCGGCTCCCTCATCAACAGCGCAGCCGCCTCCCCATTCAACGGATCCGTCGGATTCGGATACCGCAACAACTGCGGCAGAAATACCTCGAATATATTAATCATATCGAACATCGGCGACCACGTCTGGTTGATGACATCGAGACACACGGAGCCGGATCTAGATGGGCGGTGTTAGTTATTTCTAGATCTATGTGCGGGGTAGAACGTACAACTCGTCAATATTGGGGTGGAAGATGCGATTGACGAAGCCGATGGAGGGCGATTTGTAGGGGTATGCGTCTGGGAGTTCGACGTGCACTTTCCAGAGGCCGCCTTGGAAGGGTGCTGTATTTCTTCGTTAGGATGAGATTTCGGCTATGGGGTTTAGGAAAAAGGACTGACTTTCTTCGGGGCCCTTGAATCGGACGTAGAACTCTTGCCTGTATCCAGTTCGTCAACTACCCCTCCTTTCCTTTATTCGATCGAAGGCCGGAAAACGTACACTACACGCAGGGCCTGTTAACAATAGCTTAATTATATTCCCCGCAGACACCGGACTCACTGTTATCGTTCACCAGAGTGACCTCATAGTCGCTCATTAGCCTGCCAGGTAGTAAGTACGGGCCAGTTCGGCAGGTGGTAAGCGGTGGGCATACATCCTATTGAATCAACTATTAGCAGAGCTCCTTTTCTTCGTGGTTGTTCCAGGAAACTTACTTCATAACCTGCAGGAATAAACCCTACGGTCAGTATTTTTGACTCGCAGATTTGATTTCCATGCTTCCACTCACATCAGTCTCGATTCGTCTCCTGGGGCTGGACATCTTGTCGGTTCTCTCTCGGGGTCTTGCTAAGCTGTGCGCACGCGGTGTCGGTTTGAAGCTTGTCCTGGATGTACGGAGGGTATTTTTTCTTTGTCTTGAAGGCTGTGAAGTATTGGGCGGTCCAGGTTGTCGAGTACGAGAGATATGGAGGGGAGGGTAGGGGTGGATGATTGCGGGTGTTGGTGGGTCAGGGTCAGGTCAAATGACGGAGTATAATCGCGGTTGAGTACCTAGGCTAGGTACGATAAGACAAGGACAAGGCCCCTTTATCGCCTTTTACTAGTGTGGAGTACTATACCTGAGCAATTTGTATTGACAGTTATTTGATTTGCTTTGCTTTGTCTTCGGGACGTTCCTGGACTTGATAAGAGTAATAGAACGATCGATCGGTTTAGTGAAAGAATTGAAAGACGTAGTTTTTGAGAGTTGGTAATGTTCGGGGGAGCAACTCTAACACATCGTTATATACCAGGGTTGGTTAGTCATTCACAGAGGGTCAGGGTCAGGTCAGAGTCAGGTCAGGTGCAGCGATTCAAATCATGAACAGAATAGAATAATACCTAGCCTCGGAGAGCCCTGCCGGGCTTCCAAGGCTCAAGAGAAATAATTCGGACCAAGGTATGGCTAACTAGTTCAGAACTTCAGACGATGAAACGGATTAGTCAGCAAACAAACGCGCTTCCAGCAAAAATCTTTCTGCAGAGGCATTCCTGGAGAAAGTACCGGTACCATGGTGGTGCTAGGGTGACATTATCTCAACCTTATCACATCTCATATCAATTAACAGATGGTGTTATCGTGTAACCTTCGAACCAGCTACAGTGAGAGGCGGGGACAGGTGCAAATCCGAACTGAGGTTGAAGGCGCTGGTAGAGTATGCAATCAGCAGCTTCTCCCTTCTCATGTCTTGTCCATGTTATGGCCATGTCTTCTCCCATGTCTTCCATGTCTTCCATGTCTTCACCTCCATGTCTTCACCTCCACTATATCTCGAGCTCCTAATATCGAGCTCCTAGCTCTTACATGCTCTTGTTGGCCTTGTGTGCCGTTTCTTTTCAAACCGCCTCGTTGAATTGACGAATTGCGCAGTTACCATTGGAATATAGTACTCCATTGCGCCAGGCGTCTTGTGCGGAGGCTTCATTGATATCTGCATCCGCTCGTCCAACGTCTCCATTACTGCCAGACAACAGTGTCCAAGCCTTTCTCGACAAGCCAGTCTTCGTAGTCGGGTTTGCGTCTATTCTCCAAGTCTTGAAGAGCATGGCCCAATCCTGGAATCTCAAATGTAGGCAGCCGGCCCTGACTAACATGCGCTACCGCATCTTTGTAGCTAACAAGAGGATCAGTGTCGTCATACCTATCGGGTATCGAGCCCGGCGCTTGAGGGAATATAGTGGTTAGGTCTATTTGCAAAAGATGTTGCACAAGATGTGTCGCCATTATGATTTAAGAAATTATCCCATCCATAAGCCATGAGCCTACACACATCGATGTTGTTACGATGAACCGGCGCCGCATTTCCGGATAGATCTGGCCCATCGTTGACCTTTTCAAAATTGGTAACCACAGGAAAGTCAACTTCCTCAACAGTAGCCCCTAGTGGTTCCAAAACTTTCTTCGCGTTCTTCCAGAGATCTATCACAGATTTCCGGGTATGAACAGGTTACTTCTCTGATGGGAATGAACACTGTCGCGGCATGCTTCCTCCTACCGGTCGGAGTTATACTATACACTATGTTTTGTGGAATCAAGGCTACATTTCTGACCGATTATGTGCATACTTTGATGGTTATAATCATTCTTTTATTTATTGCATTTACAACATGCGCAACATCGCCAATTCTTTGATCGCCATCACTGCCCATCAGCAGTCTACGACCTTCTAATCCAAGCCGCAGCCGCTCATCCTGTCGAGAGAAACGAAGGAGGTTCATACTTGACGATAAAATCAAAGGAAAGGGCTATATTCTTTGTGATCAACATCACCGGCGCATTTGGCACTGTTTTCTGTGATAACGGATACTACAACAAAGCTATCGCCGCACACCCAGTCAGTGCTCCCAGGATACATTATGGGTGGCTTGAGCTGGTTTGCCATCCCATGGCTATGTGCAACAACCATGGGTCTAGCTGCAGTCGCGCTGGAGACAAACCCAGCCTTCCCTGGCTTTCCACTCAGGATGTCATCCGCTGGTATTAGTGCTGGTCTCGTGCTTCCCAATGCTGCTGTGGCCTTCTCGACCAAGGCGGAGCAATTGCCCCACTGCTTTTGGTATTTATGGTAGTTACGAGCGCCACTTCTGGTTGGTATCTTTACCTACGATATCTACCAAACGTGCTTCAAGCCCGATGCTACTGGGAAGAGTCTAATCTACATGGCGCACTGCTGTGTCGTTGGCTTTGGCTTCTTCATGGCCGCGTTTTCCATTGGTCTTTATTACGCAGACATCTCAGTGGGGTATCTCTTCCATTGTTTGTATGCCGCGCTAAGTGGGTCAGGCGCAAAGGCACTATAAGGCCCGTGCATCGCTTCGGATAAGGCTTTGGAACACCAAAAAATAACCATATTTCTATACTCTTTTATGTCTATATTCTATGATTCTAAGCTTGCAACCACTCGCGCATATAAGATATATTATGGATATAGCATTTCTACCTTATCTTTGCTATTATACCACTTTTTAGCTAGGCTAAAGCGGTCTATATGGTAGCGTCGCGAAATAAGCTTAAAAATCGCGAAAACCGCAATCTGCCCCGCTATTTATGTCCCCTCTCCCTGCTACTACTTTTTGCTTATTTAAATTAGTATTTAATTAGCTTTTGCTTATTTTATTATATGAGCTTTGTAATAGAGTCGTATGAGGCTTACGATATTAATATTAGCAATACTAGGAGCAATTCTGGCAGTTCTAGTCTTCTAGATATAGGTTGGAATCTAGGTTAAAAATGGAGGTTAAAACCACCGTTTTCCTCTCTTTTCCTTCTCTTCTTTTTAGCACCACAGCACTACTTTAGCTTTCCTCTACCTACTCTATTTATTAATATGCTAAAGTCTCTATTCTAGCGGGATACTTAGGCTTCCCCTGAGCTAATATAATATAATATAGACACCTCCTTTTACACCTAAAATGTAGAGGAGAGAAGCTCCCCCCCCCCTGAGTTTAATAGCTCCCCTTTAACGCAGTTTAAGCGCAGGTGCTATGCTGCTAAACCTCATCGTCACCCACTAGCTAATAAGCCTCCTTTTCGTGCTTGTAGTAACCCCTTTAACTTGCTAGACCTGTCAC
>QGMF01000603.1:0-23828 GCA_007821475.1 Lachnellula arida | reverse complement strand
TCCGGGAGAGCGCGCGGAGGGCCGTGGAGGCTGGCGTGGACGTTATCGAGATCCATGCCGCGCACGGCTATCTGCTGTGCTCGTTCCTGAGCCCGATTAGTAACCGCAGGACGGATGCGTATGGCGGGAGTTTCGAGAACCGGATACGGTTGTTAGTGGAGGTTGTTGAGGCGGTCCGGGCTGTGATCCCGAGTGGGATGCCGTTGCTTGTTCGGCTCAGTGCGACGGAGTGGATGGAGCAGCATGCGGCTGAGAGCTGGGACGTCGAGTCGACGATCAAGCTAGCGAAACTGCTGCCTGGGCTGGGGGTTGACCTTTTGGACGTGAGTTCGGGGGGCAACAACGAGGCGCAGACTATCGAGCTGCAGAATGGCTTCCAGGTCGGTATCGCGGGACGTATCAGATCTGCTCTGTTTGAAGCTGGTATCAAAGACTTGCTGGTTGGAGCAGTGGGGCTAATCACCGAGGCTGAGGCTGCTAAGGAGATTGTGCAGAATGGAAAGCCGGGACCAGGAGCAGGGAGCAAAGATACTACTGTTGAGATCGAGGACAAGCATGGGGCGATTGCCAAGGCGGACGTCGTACTGGTTGCGAGGCAGTTTTTGAGAGAGCCCGAGTGGGTGCTTAGAGTTGCGCATAGACTGGGTGTTGAGGTGAAATGGCCGCAGCAATATCATAGAGGGCAGTTCCTGAAGGATAGTAGGATTTAGATGTGATTTCAACATATAGAAGTAAATAGATGTCAAAAGATATTCCCAGCAATTATTACATCTCCATTGATCTAATCTCATCTCGTCATAAGATATGTTATCAGGAAACAGCAGCTATCCCGGAAATGTAGTATAAATAACTCCAGCATCAACAACTCCATCCATCACGAATCAACACCACACTCATCCCCCCCTCCCAACCACCCATGCCACACCCCCAACAACAGCCCCCACCGCCACAATAGGAATCGACCCGGCTAGTCATCCCTGCGTAGCCTTAGGCGGGTACTTCTTCCCATCCTTCTCAACCTTCGGCTCGCACTATTTACCCCATACTCATCAGCATGCATGCATTCATTTACCACAGTCACAGCCCCAAAACTACCTCTCCTTTGACTTTCAAGACAGGAAAGAAATTCCAGGCAAGGAAGTAGATGAGCAAAGGTGGGATTGGATTGAATAACGGAACGGGGAAACGTACACCGCAGCGTTCGTCCTCGGAAATGCTATCCATGACCGACGGCACGTGGCTACCACAGCCAAACCAAGTTGATTTTTCTGCTTTCTGTTAGTTACCATCCTCTCGAGTCGTACGTGAATACTTTTCTTTTCCCTTAAATAGAATTTCCAAGGAAAAGAAGAGAACTTACGGCAGGTAGCACAGGTAGCTTTGCGACACATTTTAACTTGTGTTTTCTTTTTCTTTTGGTGTGCAGGATAGTGGTGGGTGTTCAGAGGGGTTTGGTGTCTGTCTTTTGTGTAGGTAGGGTCGTGCTTGAAGTTGAGGAGTCTTTTGTATATTCAGCAAGCTGATGGGAGTAGAAGATACCTAGGTATATATAGGCTTAGTCACTAAAAGCCGATGACAGCTTCAAGTGGGGTGAGTGGAGAGCGATCTCGGGATCTTCTTTGAGCCAGCCGGAGGGGCAGGCGGGGCGGGGTGAGTGAGATAAGCGAGGTCGCCGAGGGGAAGCGAAGCGAGCCGCCCCTATTGCTTGAATTTGTTGTTGGTTTTATTCACTTCTTGCGTTCGGAATCTGATACACTCTTCGGCTTTGCTTCTGTATAAACAGTAATCCCTTGCCTTATATGTTATCATATTCCAGAGCAGAAAAGTACCTTTCATCCGAATCCTCGGCCCAACTCCCTAAACTCGGTATCTACACAACCGGAACTTGGCTACGTCAAGGCCCTAAGGATACACGTTATTCTATTAATACGAGAATTTACCTCAAGAACGCCAGGGAACTTGTACAAGCGGACTCCAATCACCTTCTGCCTAAGTCTCACAACAACAATAACCTCAAGGCCACATGCTCAGCTCAAACATCTCCCCTTCTTCCGGAGGCCCAAAAACAATACTAAGGTCGTCCTTGAAACTCTGCCGGCTTCTGTAATCCCCATTTACCCCGGGTACCTCTTTCTCATCTTCCATCGTAAGCCTCTTCTTCTCGTTCCCCTCTACTCCATCCCGTTTATAAGACTTAGGTTCCCCACCACCCCCTCCAATCCGTGCCCATCTGCCATCACCTACAACAACATGCCTCCTCATTGCAACATTCCAGTCAAAACTGCTCTCGTGCGTACCTCCAGAAACACTACTCCGCAACAACACCTCATAATCAATCAATCCCCTCTGATCCCACGTCAAAGAATTCATCTCCGCCAACTCCCGTTGAAACCTCTTCCCAGCCAGCAGGTCCTCCTTCGTCGTCACACTAATACTTAAATTAGCAGCCGTCTCAGTGAACGTCTTCGCATCCTCCTGGTTCCCAGTAGTCAGATAAATAGTCGAGAGTTCCTTGCCACGAGCATGCGTGAGATAATTCTCAGCCTGCCGCGCATACGGCGTCCAACCCGCAGCCTTCGCATCAGGCGCCGTCCTCAAATGCGCGCCATAAAACAGCCCCGGCCGCGCGCCCGCCAAATCCAGATCAAAGCCCATCCCGAACTGCTTATCCATCGCATACAAAACCGTAGCTGCCAGCCGGCGCACGTCTTCTCGGAACCGCAGCATGCGCCCAAAGTTGGCGACGAGCAGCGTGTCGTCGTAGGAGAGCGGGAATTGCAGGAGCGGCGTCTCGAGGGAGACGAGGATGGGGATGCTGGCGGAGAAGGGCGTCGGGTGCGTGGTGTTTAGGTGGGTTTTGAAGGCGCTGGACCAGGTGCCGGGGCTTGCTAGCACGGTTTGGGCTACGAGAGTGTCGCTGAGGTCCTGTGGCGAGAGCAGGATGGCTTTGCCGGTAGACGGTTGGTCCCACAGGTCGTTGCGGTTGTGTATGATGTGTATCTGGGGGCAGGCCTCGCTCAGGGAGGCTGTGAAATGCTCGAGATCGAAGAAGTAGGTAAACGGAACGTTGATATCCGTTTTCAGGGTCGAGAGAGTTGTGCCGCGAGATACAATTTCTGGTACTACGAATGAAGTTGCTGTGCAAATGAGCCATACCGTCCAGAAAATGACAAGGGGCAGCAGGGAGACTTACCTCCGGCTTCAATAGCGTATCGTACGCAGTTCAGAAACACGTTCCGCACGTTCGCAACCCCGCCCTTGGGTGCCTCGCAGTTGAAGATCAAGCCCGGCGTCCATACCTTCCTCTTGCACAGCTCAACCAAAGCACTGTTATCTATCGCACCATCAATCTCTGTCTCGAGAACCTTCTCGACAAACGCGGCTTTCTTTCCCGAGACGGCGACACGATAGATTTCGTGGTAATCCGCTTGGGTGATCTCTTGTCTTGAGAACAGCAAGTATGCGACGGACAGAATGGCAAATATAATAATCGCGAGCTTGGAGATGTGAAATGCGTGCGGCGACATTGTTACAAGTGCACAAGGGACGTTGGTATTCAAGAGGAAAGATGGCAATTGTTACATTCCGGGGATAGGAACACGTTCATTACGAGATAAAAATGATGTCTCAGGATATCCCTTACTCGAGAAGTAATATGGTGGTATGGCTAGATGTGGCGTTTATCGAGACAATACCAAATTCGAGCTGTCGTAAATAATCAAAACGGGTGACGGCTTTTCAAGATGAAGTACTGGTATGGCATTCTACCCCTCGAGACTTGAAGGACTGATACATACTCAATTAGGACTTGGTGGAAGAGATGTTCATGAGTAGAAGTCAGGGCTTGTAGTCACGTTGAAGAAAAGTCGAAACGTGATGTTGGTTACACGAAGCCTCGGCCTCAACCGTGGAAACTTTGTTGTCTGCTGAGACACCGGCATAACGGATGCCGAATTATCCAATATAATCATCTACGGTATTAAAATATATTCCAGGGAATTCGCTCAACCTTTCCTTATCAAAACAGGTATCCCCTTTTATACCTTCAATTATAGATATATTCAGCTCTTTTCTCAGCTCGGGATCGGAAATCTCCATGTAGGCCTAGGCTATGGACTCAGCTTAGTATATAAAATAACAAGCGGTGTGAAATCTCGCAGGTACCGGGTACTACCTACTCTGTGATAGCGGATAGATCTCCCTTCTGGTGAGTTCCCCCTTAGCAAGCAGTTTAATCAGCTAAGTAGGTTTACAGGGCTACGTTAAAGAAAAATGATCGGTTTCGATCTACAATCATGACGGATAATGGGTAACCGCTGAATTAAAGACCCAGCAAACACTTTTACGATATACGTTCAATGGAAATACAGGTAGTTGGAACAGAAATTGATATCAGCAGCCGTCAATTTGAAAATACCAATCATAATTTAATCATCAACCAGGGACCCTGAGCTTGAAGAGCTATCACTGTCATACCCATCGCCATTTTCCTCATCGAGTTTGATGGCTTTCAACACTGCCCCGCGATCTTCAATCCTGACTCCGTCATATAAAGTCGAGAAGGAAGCCAGAAAGTCATTAATGACTTGCTCTGTCTCTTCTCGAGTGAGCTCGATTTGCGCTGCCGCCGTCGTATCTTTGGTACGGTAAGCGGAGCTACGAGATCTAGGGATAATCTGCAAGTGGTGGGAAGGTTAGCATGAATACCGTCTAGATTTGCACTCGCAGGATCGACTCTCAGAAAAGCCGAAATCTACGACATTGAAATGCCCGAAAGCTTTCTCGAATAAATAGCTCTGGAGAACTCACCACAACAGGAGGTCCCACACGCGGTCCTCCATGTCTTCGAGGCCAGTTTTGTGGTGGTGGAGGCGGCGGTCCCGGCCGGTAGATAATTTCACCTTTCAAGACGACGATATATCCTAAATTTTTCTTCGCCTTCCGATTCCAGAATCGAAAACGGGTTGGAGTCTCCGTGTCCTTTTCCTCGATCGCAGTCATGTGCTCGAGCGACCATGTGTGCGACTGGTATCTTTTGCCGTCGTTCTTGTTATTCACGAGGTTGTAGATGGCGGGGCTTATGTCTGGAGAAACGTTTATCAATGTTTCGAGATCAGACGGCTGGGTAGATGTTTTGAGCTTTTTGCCTTGCGCTAGAAAGGTCTTTATCTCTTCTTGTGTTGCTGGGACTTGCTCCGCCCAGTGCGTGAGTTCCTTCTCGCGGCGGTCGACTTTGAATGGTATTCCGAATAGCCGGAATAAAGTCTGCTTGGTAATTGATCGGACGTTGTAGCTTGCTCGGTGCATCTCGAAGATGTCGGTGCGGTTGTAGGGAGAGATGGGCTCTTCCTTCATGAGTGGAGATAGATCAATCGGAGCAGTTTGTCTATTCGCTTGTCAGAATCCAAATGTCTTGTACGATAGAATTTGTCATCCTTACTCTTTGGTGAGTGAAGATGAAACTTCCTCGGAGGAATTTTGTACTGTGATTGAGACACATGTGGTTGATGCATCATCTGCAGAACATTCTTCTTGGACACGAGACTTGGCTTCCTCAAGGATTTGTAAAGTGTTTACAGCCTTTGACGTCTCAGCCAAGCTAAAAGCCATGACAGAAACGACTTTGGCGTCTCGGAGGCCCTCAAGTAGTGATCCCATAGACTCTTTGAATCCCCGAAGAAAGCCTTCCTCGCTTGTTGTCAAAGCCCGCCTAGACAGATCCATCAGTCACGAAGCAAACAGTAATATTCTGAGGGGGCGAAGAAAAAGCTACTCACGTCTTCCCATGGATTTGCAGAATCAACAGCTTGACAATGCTTTGCAACAATACAGCCTGTTCCATCGATCCATCAAGAGAATTATCCAAGTCATCAAACTCGCCCTCATTCATGCCCAAGGCCCACAGCAGTTTTCTCCACGTCTTCTTAGGCGGGCCCTCAGAACCATCACTAGCCTCATCTCTCGTCCACGAGTTGATCTTCTCAATTGCGGCTCCCACTGTTCGGTAGTCTTTTTCGCATCGCGAAGTGATGCTCGTAAACTTTGCTTGAAATGCGTCTGTGAAGTCATCTGCATTGCAGTTGACTTCTCTTCCGACTTGAGTCAGAACAGTAGCAGATAGGGAAATCTTTGAAGCTAGATCTTTGATTCGCTGGCGAGATCCGGAGTGGAGGAGAGAAGATGCAACAAGCAAGCCTGAATCTGCTGCTTCCAGGATGAAATCGCCGGGTGCATCTCGTTCGCCCATTGTGTTCAATTCTGGGGTCATAATCATGATATAAAGTGAGCTGATATGTACTGTAGCTCGCCAGGGACTAGAAGTTAGAAATTAGTTAAACCTTCGAACCACGTCCATTTACGGTTTACCTGGTTAATTATCTCGGTCTCACACAAATTAACTGAGTAGCTGCAAATAGTCCGAATTGCACTTGACAGTATTGGGAACTTGAAATGAGGCGGATTATAAATAAAAGTCACCTCACTTCATAATACTGCTTATATCGGTCGTATGTAGGGGTCTTTTCCCCTGGAAACGGTTGCATATGCGGGTCAACGTGTCAAGGCTGTTTGGCTGCCAACCAAAAGTATAAATGCACTTGCACAGTGCTGGAACCTTAAAAGAAAACCTAATTGGTCCTTAGCGCCATTTACCCACCAGTCGGAATTCCCACTCTATACTCGTATTCATGCCAAGAGCTACTTCGTTCTAGATTAACGTCCTCTGTATCGCTGAACAGAATCGTACAACAATGACGAGATTTACAGCAACACCCTATGTGCATCACGATGTCTCTACTTCAAACCAGGAAAGATAAAGATTCTCCGCATATAGTGCTTTGCATTGGATATTAAGAGGTCAGCGAGTGTGCGAAATTGCGAAGTGATGGAATAGCGGAGGGTGGTTGGTCACAGGACATCAGTTCAAAGACTTTCCCTGAGAAACTATCATGGTGCTTGTCTGTGAGACTCCTTTTTCTCTATATTCAAATTTCAACTGAAGTATTCAAGCTTCCTATATTCAAATAGTTTTGTATATTTTCTAGCCTGCTCCTTTTGCATCTAGACCAAAGACGCGCGAAGCGAAAAGACTATGAGTTTTATAGCTACCCCTTTCTCAAAACCTTACTTGAATGCTTTCAGGTGTTACCTACTATAGTCTCCTACTCCCTAGACAGGTAAATTTTTATATCTTCCCTAGCGCCAATCTTGCCACCATCCCCAATGCAGCAAGAAGCGCGCTGCGAATACCTTCGTCTGATCTTTGCCGAAACCTTAATCCAACGTCGTTTTCCGATGCGATGTGCAACAAAGGTTTTATTCCTGGTTGTTGTGGGAATTGGGGAGGCGGTGAATGGTGAATGGTGAATGGTGAATGTTGGGGTTGAGGTTGAGGCGGTCGGGGTGGTGGAAAGGGGAGGGGGTGATGGGTTAAGCGAGGGTTCAAGTGCATGCTATTAGTAATCTTGGGTAGATAGAAGGCAGGGTTGAGATTAGGTGGTTTTCATTTCTTAGTGGTCGTTATGAAGACTGCTACTGGGGAGAGGAGGAACTCGGGCCTCGACTATATGCTCTCATATGCGATTCCCAACTTCTATTTCAACGGTGTCACTACGTATAGTATGCGCTTTTGCGGAATGAGGGTGTGCTAGTCGGAAAAAATGATTTTTGGGGTTATAGAGGCTTAGGTTCTTTGTTCACCTTGTATTCGAGGGAAGGATTCGAGGTTAAGTGACTCCATCTTTGTTTTATCTTTCGCTGCATTTAGCTGCTAGGGACATTATTTTGTCGGTATTACGTTGACTTTGTAATCGATTAGTCTTTATTCAATAGAATGATTAGCTTCTATATAATTATACTTATTCCTCAATTGATATGTCTTTGATTATTCAAGTTTTTGCAGCTAGGTTTTAACTTTCACACATCTACAATTCAGCATATTTAACGCCGTTGGTATCAACAATACTATAACGGAAAGCTACGAGGCAAAAGTTGGAATATAAGCCATGCTCCCAAAAGTAGACCAGATCCCTGTAGAAGACGAAGTTGTTATTGCAATCGCGGAATATCGCGGTATAGTAGTTCAAGTATTAACGGGGGATATCACAACAACTATCGCCTACGTAAGTTGATCTGAAAGCCACTTCACTTGTTCCGCTATATTCCAGAAGCCTCTAAAGATTTATCTAGGAAATCTCCCCTAACAGTGCTTATTACTCTTAAATCACTACCAGTCTCCCTGAAACTTTTGCTGAAAACAAGTACATGCTAACATCCTGTCCCTTGCAGAGCATAGTTACACCTACCAACGAAGAACAGCTCGGCAACGCAGGCCCCATCAACCGCAAAATCCACTCATTCGCAGGCATTGCTCTCACCAACGAACTGAAAACCCACCCCCTTCCAAGTTACCCGCCCCCACAACATGGCTCCTCACATCCGCCGCCTCATCCTCGTCCTCGTCCTCGTACCAACCTACGCCTCAACATCCACAACAGAACAGCGAACCACAGCAACGGACCATCTTCGAACTGCTTACCTCAGCGCTCTGCATCTACAAATAGGAATGCAGCATGGCAGCAGTATCGCGTTCTCGCGTTCCCGAGTCCCGACCATGAGAGTCGATACTGAGTTTCCGCCTGCGTTGGGCGCACCAGGCTATCCGTGATTTTATACGTGAGAATCGCGGGAGGAGGTTTGAGTATATCATATCTCGATTATGCTTTCGCCTCAGAGTCGGGCCGCGGGCGTATCGTGTGTGTGGATATATAAGTGCGGATTCATACATACATCAGGGCGCAAATTAAACCCAGACTAATCGTATTATTGCAGGAAACAGGGTTTTGAACATCGTGATTCGGGATGATGAGACAGACTAGTACTTCTACAATCGGTGACTGTAGTCTATAGCGACTGTTCAACTCCATCTAGCTCCACCCACTCGTCTAGCCTATTTCCTCCATCTGCCACGGAGTCAAGACACTGCTCTACGGAACGGTCTGGTGAGCCTCAGGTGGGCCGTATGAAGGTCGCTATGGAGGCGTAACACGGGCTAATAAGATGTGTAAGAGAAAGTTATGGTGCGAAGGGGAGGTTTCTTCTGCTATATGCTTGCTAAACAAGACTTAAGCGGAGTGCGATAGTTGCGTTACAGTATACAGTATACGGAATTTATGAGAACGTGGGGATTTTCGGGATGGAGTAGAGTAATCCTTGGCAAATATTACGTGCAGTTTGATAGTTGACGCTGCGATCGAATATAGTGTAATGAAATATGTATAGTTACTTACTATCTAGTCATGTGTACCGATGAAATGAAGATATCAGGGAATGAAGACATCAGACTTTACCTTATAACTAACCCCTCACCTCGCAACTATTCAGTTTTGCCCCCGCTCCTTTCAAGTCCCATTTTCAGCCTCTTCCACTATCTCCACCCTGCAATTATTTCCAACATCCTCCCTGTCCTTCTCTACATTTCATCTTTGCCATCTTTCAGACAGATGTGACCATTGTTCCAAAGCAAGGGATGATTTACGACAAATGCATAATTAGGAAGTGCCGCTGGTTACTAAGGGTATTCAAATTCGTGCAAGTGCGCACAAGACCAGCGGGCTTTCATCGAAGAAGCGCAGCTACTATGATAGCGCCCATCACTGCCATAATGCCCCAAGAAATTTCCTCCATCTTCGCAACATTTGCAAGTTGCGACGGTGCCGAGGCTGGTATTCCGGTAGTCGTCATAGAAGTCCGAGACACCGATGTTGCAAGTCCAGAAGTCGGTGATGCGATTAGTGCAGACTGGGTTACCGAATTCGCATTACCGTTTCCGGAGGGAGATGTTGCCATAGTGCTCGATGAAGTTCCTAGTAATACAGAAGTGCCTACTGATGCTGGTGCGGTGATAGACAGCCCTTGGTTGTTTGGAGAAGATATCGCAGTAGCTGTAGCAGTGTTGGAAGCAATAGCTGAAGTAACAATTGCCGTGCCAGCGCTCAACCAAGGAGAAATAACACACTGCGAAGCCAGCGCATTATCAACAAAACGCCCATTCAGCTTCGAGGGCGTCAAGCTCAAAGTATAAGACGTAGCAAAACTCCCAGCACCCCAAGCAACATACCCCAAAAAGACATCCGAGTTCTGATTCAGGAAAGCGTTCTGGGCGCAAAAGTCCATGAAGCACTTTCGCCGAAATTAAAGTGTCAGCAGTGTTGTTTTAGCTGTGAGAGGGGCTCTAAAACTTGCATTTGAAGAGCTGCCCGCCCCGGTCTCACTGACAATAGCCTGCCGTCCACTTTGTCTCAAAAAAGCGGCAACGGGGGAAAACGCATCGCTGATGTTATCGGTGGTGCAGTCTGAATGGGTTCCGGAATTGTCGACGTCGAGGTATTTGTGGATATCGAGTATAAGGCCGTCAGTAGAACCATCTGGATTCGCGACTTTGATGAGAGCTGCGCCTGATCCATTGCTTACGAATGTTGCAGCACTGGTGAAGTTGTTACCGGGGAGTAGAATCATCTGGGTCGAAGTTCCGACATTTCGAATGCCAGTGACTGCCAGTTGAACCGTATTGGCCCAGGCAACTATGTCGACGTCGTGTGGTTCGTTCATAAGACCAAAGACTACTTTGGTATCACTCTTGTATCTCGTGGCTAGCTGTGTCCAGAGGTCCGCGAATTGAGCATCGCTAGGTCCGTCAGAGCTTTGCCCAATGATATTTCCGTTGAAGCGTGCAAAGTTGTGTAGATCTATCGCACAGTATGCGCCCGTAGAAAGACATGATTGCATCAATTGGTCGTACTTTCCAAAGTTCGTGCTGTCGAGAGTACCGCCGAGTTTATTATTGACTAAAAATTGCCAGGAAACAGCTGTTGCGCGTTAGTGAAGTGGGTTTGAAGAAGTCACTCATCTACTCACGTAGACGAAAGATGTTCATTTGATCATCATTCACAAAATGTTGCATCTGCCCAGCCCCATCTCCTCCTCCTAATGTGGACAATGGCGGAGTAACAGATGATGTTGGGCAGGATCCCTCCGAATCGGAGTTAGTATTTTATCACTTGGAATGATTAAATATCAACTTACATCTATCTGGCACCCAAATTCAAACCCAGCAATATTCATCCCCTGAAATCAGACATTAATTGACACCCAAGTATTAAAAAGCAGTTAATGTACCATGAATTCAACCTTGGCCGCAGTCGTAGCGACTCCGGCAACAAAAACGAGTGACTTTAGCAACATATTAGCTGCGGTAACGAGAGAAAAAAGTAGTATTAATTATAGTACAAGAACGAGAAGTAAGAAAGATGAAGAATGAACATTTAAGTCTCGATCAGCATCATCTTTCCATTATTATGCAAACCACTTGGGCATAATGTTGGCACAGTACAGCCTCTTGAAAAATGCCCTTCAGCGATCAAACGCCGCATGAGCATGATAAGACGAACACCTGAGCCACCAAATTGGTGGGTTGCAGCAGGGGGCTCATCGAATCGCTTCATCTACATCCCTATGCTGGGGGTCGAGTCTGACGCGAGAAGTTTCAGGGGCCATCCCATCCTGTACACCGAGGCTTGGCTGCCGAAGATGCCCCGCTTGAGTCGAGCATCCCGCTTCCCCTGTCCTGTTCATGAGAACCATACTCGAGAAATAGTCATACTATACTATACAGTATATAATAATGGCGGTGAACCCATCCCAAGCACTAAAAGCAGGCAAGCGTTTCTTCATCAATGAAGCACCGCCACTACTTCAACTCGAAAACCCAAAAGCATGTCTCATCCAATCAGCAACACGACTAGTCCGAGACTGTCCCCCAACCCTCCCATGGCCATCTCCATTTCGCGGAGAAGTATACAGGGGCCTATTCATCGGACCAACATCCATCGCCTACTTCTTCCTAACCCTTTCCACAAAGCACCCCGATCTAGAAATCGAAGGCAAGCGACCGGCGTACTGGTGTAAGGCGTATCTTGAACTGGGGCAGGACTCCGTACCTCCAGTGTTCGACGTCAGCTGTGGGATCACGAATGAATATCTTGCTTCCAACGCGCTCAAGGCTTGCTTGTACCAAGATGAACGATATGCGCAAAAGGTTCTGCAAGCTCTCCACAGTCTCGAGACTGATGCTACCTACTGTGAATGGCTGAAGGGCCGAGCAGGAGCACTTTACATTCTGCGCGTAATGCGAAGATGGCTTCCTGATCTCGCTACGACCATAAACCCAGTCATCACCTCGCTGATCGAAGCCGTAATCCCCCAACAGCCTTGGGTATGGACCGGACGGCAGTATCTAGGAACGGTACACGGCGAGATCGGCATCCTGACGCAGATCGTGCTGAGCGACCCATCCTATGCGCCCAAGCTGCAAAGCAAGCTTCTCGAGCTCCTGGCGCTACAGGGCGAAGAAGGCAACTGGCCCGTCATCGAGGGTAAAGAGATCGGGCTGATCCAATTCTGCCACGGCGCGCCAGGCTTCGTCCTCTCGCTCCTAGCAACCAGGTCGCACTTCCCAACGCTGCATACAGCTATCGATGCAGCCGTGGCTCGTGCACGGAATTTGATTTGGGAAAAGGGGCTCCTGACAAAGGAGCCCAATATCTGCCATGGTATCCTAGGCAATGGGCTGGCGTTGGATGCGAGGCAGCGAGAGCACTTCTTTTGTCTTGCGACGCCGGATCACATCCAGGAGGGTCTTGCTGATAGCGCTTTTGAGAAAGATTGGGAACCGTTTGGGGTGCTGTGGGGGGAGGCTGGTAGGGCTTGGGCTTGGATGGAGATTTGGGATGGGAGTGAGGGGAAATGCTTGCTCTACACTGACGTGTAGGGGCCTAAAGCTGCATATGTTGTGCTGCAATTTCTTGTGCTCTAAACATCACACGCAAATGAACTTTTTATAACAATTTTGTTTGCTAGTCAACGGAAGTGCGGAGGAACAACGAACTAGCTAGGCACTTGCCGGTAAGGAAACCCCTGAATATAATAAGAGAGACGGTGATATATCTAGCATCGAGAAAATCTTATATTTTGTTTTGTCAAACTGATGCCTGGTTCCCATAAGTCGTAAACCCATATGCATTCCAGCCAACTATGCTTAAACATTCATGCACTTTTCCCATCCCTTTTCATCTGACAAGAGCCCTGGCCCGCTTCCGTTCATCTTCAGTCAGCACCCAAGCCATCTCCTCTTCTCCCTCCTCCTCAACCTCATTAATAGCCTCCCATTCCTCTTCTTCCATATTAACAAGCATACAAACTTGTGAGACTCTGGCAAACAGATCTCGAACGCCGTAGCGTCCTCCTCTCGCCACTACGCCAATAATACCAGAGAAGTCACGCTCCATGCGACTAGCACCGTGTGCGCTCATCTTGCCAGCATAGCCCCAGACTCTTTTATCTAGTACCTTCGCGAGATCCTTCGCAGTCGAGTCTAAGAGGAGGGTGAAGCATTTAGGCGTCATGATCCGTTGTATGGGTTTCATGATTGAATCCCAGGCATGCTCAAAGCGTCGCGCTACTAAGTCATGCTGGACATCCGCATCCTCGTCTTCATCATTTTGCCTTGCTTGATCATCGAGCTCTTCTTCCGTGAGCGTGTAGTCCACGTCGCGGAACACGTCCCTGACGACAGGTCGTAGACGTAGTTTCACAACCCTCTCAAACAGCACGGTCAGGCCGTCTGTAATGAGCTCCCCTGTTTTTGAGGAGAAGGTGGCGTTTAAGGATTCAAGAGAGTTTTTGACGAATGTGGCGTCGTGTGCAAAGGGGTAGAGGTCTGCGAGTGAGGCGGCTGATGAATCAGTCGGTGATATCCGCGAAGTGACGATGCGGGCTATGTAATCGTTTGCAATATCGAGGGAGTTGATGAGGATGATGAAGGATAAAATTTTGTCTTCTGGGGGGAAACCGCCTTGTATCACAGGTTTGGGATAGGACTCATCGCGCATTTTCCGCTGGATCATGCCGACGAAGTCAGAGCCTAGGACTCGACCGATGGTGGGGATGACGGAGGCAATCACGTCTCTTTGGGAAGTCGATAGTGAGCGTTGGAGGACGGTGTTGACAATATACATTACATCGTCGACTGGTGATATGATAAAGGGTGGGTTTCCGTCTATTGGCTTTGATAAGTTGAGAGATAATCCAGCTGGTGATTCGTCCAATTGAAAAGCTTTTTCCACAGATCTTCTGAAGAAGAATGTGGTCATGATATTGAAAGGTGTTGTGAGCCTTGCTGATATTTTTCGACTCAACGCTGATTTGATCAGCAGTTCTGGCATAACCAGAGGCTCGTCTGGATCAGTTTCCGGATCCTGAGAAATCTTAGAAATGGCTTGCAAGAGAACTCCTTTTGGCGGACTTACCCTGCACTTGCTGGCTAAGAACCGCGAATACAATGACCATCTACCCAACATCATAGCTGTCTCATTCAGAAGCCCATCAACCTCTTTCATATCGACACCTTCATCTTCGCTAAGACGGCCATTCGTGCCACCACCAATCGCAGGTGAATTCGTTCTCGATATTCCTGGACCTCTTTGGGCGGGCAAAAAGCTGGACACCAAGAACGAAAATGGGTAGCTCTTGACATCTGTCAACCTCCGATCAACACTCCTCTCATCCCCCACGTATCCAAAATAATACCTCCCTGGACATCCGCCTCAATCTGCAGGCGCTCAATAACCTTCACCATACGCCCCTGCCCATAATGTCTCTCCACCAGCGTGCCATGATTCTCCACGATCTGCGCAATATGCTCAAACAGCTTCGTAATGGCATTTGCATAAAAGAACCCCTCCTTCGCGTCCCTCCCCTTCGTCCCCTCCTTCAGATTGCCCCTCGCCCTTTGCGCAACACCCTGACAGACATATCGTCCATAAACGTCCAGCCCCGTTTCCTCCCTCCCAATTAGTGGGAATAGCTTAAAGAACCTCGTAATCTTAGCATTATCCCCCTCCTCTGCAGCTTTCTCAAACTCTCTGAGGAAAAGCCCACAAAGACTCTCTTTCGCGCTCTCGATCGTCACGCCCGGTGCATCAGGCACTTCTACACTCGGAACAATCCGTGCTGCGAATTTGCCCTCTATGATATGTTTCGGGACCTTGGAAGCCCGCGCAATGTATCCAGCAGCAGCCTCCCAGTCCTGCGGTGCGCCCATGGAGCCTACAACACCTTGCACACATGCTTTTAGCTCCGAGACTTGTTCTACAACCCCCAACGTCTCCTCCACACGCTTCTTCTCCAGATCTAACTGTTTCACTTTGGAAGACAGATGTGAGGCCGTCGAGGACGCAGAGTCCAACATGCCATTGCTAATATCGCGTGTATTGACGACCTGGGTCCCCAGGTGCGCGCGCAGGAGATCGAGCCGTCCGAGTTCGCGGGAGAGATCGGCTTGGGAGGTGATGAGGGTCTGTAGGCGGGAGGTGATGGCTGCGTCGCGAGAGTGAAGGACGGAGAGGGAGGCGCGGATGGAGGCTAGGGAGGCCGATTCGGTGATGTTTGCGGGGGTGGAGGAGGGGGCCGCTGGCTGGGAGGAGAGGGCGCCATTTGGAGGGCCGGTGGGAGGCATTGGTTTGGGTTCGGCATGGGTATGGTGGGTTGGTGAGTTGAGATGAGGTGTCATCACAGTATTTTGAGGTTCGTATCGTTAAGCGAGGATTTATATCTCGGTCTCGGTCAATCACTCGTAATATTTGAGAATCGAAGATAAGAATGCAAAGTTAATCATGTAATCGCTGGTTATATTTTCGCTGGGGAATCTATGCCGAATTCAAACTATGTATACAAAGCGTTGCGCTCAAGCTCCTTTTTATGCTTAAACAAGCTGACTATATCCACTTCCCAACCGCCTTCTTCCTCTCGACTTCCAGTATTTCCTTGCCTCATCCGCCCAGAACACGCTGCTTGTCAAAACGATCAAGCCAAGCAGGTCAAAAATCCCCAACGCCTCCGTCTGAAACACCTCTTGCAGCCATGGGAAATAAATAACCAATACCTGACCTGCCAAGCTCAACGAGACCGCCCAATTGAACAGGGTATTGCTAAACAATCCAACCTCCCCTCTTAAAACCGATTTTGACTCCGAGCGGCAATTCAAAGCATTGAACATGTCAAAGAGAACGAAGCAAGTAAAAGTCATGGTAGTGTCTCGCTTTGTCACTTCTCCATCGGTGAGCATCTCGTGTGTATATACAGCCATCGTACCCAGCATGATAATGGCTGCTGAAATAAGGACTCGTGTGATCAGTGGCTTTGTCAAGACTGGAGCATTGCGCTTTCGTGGCGGTCTTGTCATGACATCTGGGTCAACAGGTTCAACACCTAGTGACTGGGCGGGTGGACCATCCATGATGATATCTGTGGCTTGTTAATACTGCTAGAAAAGACGCACGGGTTGATACTTACTGATCCAAAGAATCTGCATCGCGTTTAGAGGATTTTTGAATCCTAAGCACGTGCAGAAAAATACCAAGCTCAATGCTGCAGCACTGGTACTCAATTGGAAAGTAAGGAAATTTTGGATGTTGTTAAAGATACCCTTGCCCTCTTCAATGGCATGGAGGATGGTTGAGAAGTCGTCGTCGGTCAAAATCATATCAGCAGCTTCTTTTGCCACGTCTGTCCCTTGCATTCCCATGGAAATACCAATATCAGCTTTCTTCAAAGCTGGCGCATCGTTCACGCCATCGCCAGTCATAGCGACAATGTCTCCTCGAGCTTGGAGAGCTTTGATGATCTTCAACTTGTGATCAGGGCTCGTTCTAGCAAAAATTGACGTATTGGCAATCGCGGCCTCCAATTCCTCATCAGTCATCTCCTCAATCTCCTCGCCTCGGAGTACTGGTCTGACTGCAACTGAACTCTGCGTATGTTCCCGTGGGCTGGCAATAGACATACCGAGTTTCCGTCCAATAGCTACAGCTGTCGTCTCAGCATCACCAGTAATCATAATGACCTTGACACCTCCTCGCATGAGTCGTTTAATGGACTTCTCGACCCCAGTTCGAGGGGGATCACTCATACCGACAATCCCCGCAAATGTCAGTCCTTTGTACACATCTTCGTTATGAGAGACTGGGGCTTCATTCGCCGGGTGCGTGGCAGTGACTGGAGTGCCATTTCGGCTGACGGCAGTAAGAGATCTGGCATGCCTCGCAACAGCACCACTTGCGAAGCCAAGAACGCGAAGTCCTTCCTGGGCCAATTTCTCTGCAGCATCCAAAACTTCTTGTCTCCTGGCTGCATCCAAGGCGATCTCGCGGCCATCCTTGGTCAAATAGGTGTCACATCGTTTGAGAATACGGTCAACGGCGCCTTTAATGTACGCGACTTCTCTCGTATGAGAACTCCCGTCAATGTTGACATCTCCTACCGTGACACCCATCCATTTTCTCTCTGAACTAAATGGAGTTTCTCCAATGCGGTGCCCCAGGCTATCTCGAACATCGTGTTCCCTGAATCGATCGAGCATATCAAGCATGGCAACGTCCGTAGGCTGTCCAACCCATCTACTCATCCCAGCCATCGGGCCTGTAGAAGATAAAACAGCCATGGATGAACTAGATTGATGCGTATTTCGGCGACTCAGTCGCGCATTGTTGGCAATGTTACCAATGCGAATAATGCGTAATGTGACTGCATCAGGTTTCACCTCCGTGGCCTCGTCGGAATCGACTTGTACGGGAGATTCTGCATCTATGTGCCACATTTTTGTAGTTGACATATGGTTCATCGTCAATGTTCCTATACTTCTTTAGCAATGGGTTCAGCCACGTGATGGTCAGCCTACCAGTTTTGTCACTGCACACAACATTTACGGAGCCAAGAGTCTCAACACTTGGCATTTTTCTTACAATGGCATTATGTCGGGCCATCCGGTGTACACCTAAGGCTAGGGTAACTGTAACGATAATTGGAAGACCTTCAGGAATTGCTGCAACTGCAAGGGAGACGGAAATGGTGAAGATCTCCAAATACCCTTTACCTTGAAGCCAACCAACAAAAGAGATCACCGCAATAATGATGAACGAAGCCGTACTTAGTTGTGATCCGAGGGAGTCCATTGACAGTTGAAGAGGGGTTCGAGGACTCTCTGTTTCTGTAACACTTGCTGCGATTGTTCCAAAATGGGTGTTTCCTCCACTCGCGTATACAATTCCTTGGCCATGCCCAGATCTGACCAATGTTCCCATAAACGCAATATTCGTTGTGCTGTTCAATTGAGTGTCTACGCCAACAGAGCCACTTCCAGCAGAAGCATAATCGGGCGAACTTGGAGGTTCCAGAGTGCTTGACGCAGCCCTCTTCGGGAATATATTTCGGGTTTTCGCTTCAGCTGTTATTCTCACAGGCTCGTTCTCCCCTGTGAGGTTAGATTCGTCAATCGTCAAGTCCGATGCTTTCGTAACGCGAATATCGGCAGGTATACGGTCGCCCGTTGTGAATAGAACAAGATCTCCTGGAACCAATTGAGCAGCCATGACCTTACTCGATGCAGACTCCAATTTTGCCTCCATATCGTCTTCAGAGGCAGAATCCATAAGTGCTTCCGCCTGTGGATGCGCGCTTTCAGTTGGTGGCCATGCCGGTGTGCGCTGGCCAGCCGTCCTCACATCACCCCTAATTAAATGCGCATGGTTGGGGACCAAATGGCTAAGAGCCTCAATTGACTTCTCCGATCGATACTCCTGGATGAATCCTACCAAAACGACAATTGTAACCGCAACTGCAATGCTAACAGCGTCATCCTTGTTTCCAACTGCTACTGATGCTATGGCAGAGCCAAGCAAAAGTAGAATCAGGGGCTCTTTGAACTGCTTCAGGAATCGAAGCCATAGGGGCTCAGGCTCTTCGTGCGGGAGTTCGTTTGGACCTTGGGAATGTAATCGCGAAAGCGCTTCTGCGGGGGAGAGGCCGGTTACAAGTGAGGTTTGTAGTCTTTCGGCGGTCTCCGTGGGGGTGAGGCTAGAGTATTCATCTGCAACTGACTGTCAAAAAGTTAGCTCAGATGTAAACAAGCAGCGAGGACTATTCTACCAACCTTAGCAATAGATGAAATTGATCGGGTATGCCCCCCTCTCGAGAGTGAGCGCTCCGTGGATCTGGTCCGCGATGATGGTTCTGAATTTGCAGCTTCGATAGTTGGAAGATGTGACATTGGCAGTAAATTGCTTCCAGGACTTGCGGACCGGGATATTCGAGGCCAAGAAGGCATCACCTCTATGCCTCCTCGCGAATCTGCACGGTACGAGCAGCAGTCTAAGCTGTCGCAAGCTCTTTTCTACCGCTGAGGCATGCGAGGTGAAAATGGAGGAGCAGGGAGGCAATCAACACGTTGGCGGATCGAGGATGGTGATGGTAGGTCTTGGTCTTGGGACAAAACGAGCAGTGTCAGTCTCAAGGTGTGCAATGATTCTGTGCGCCTTGCATGGGGAAAAATATAAATATTATTACAGAAGAATTAATATCTTTGGATGAACAAGTTGCGTGTCTGTCGGCGACTTCTTGGGGGTTTCAAAGCGCAGGAGCTGGTGGTAGCGGCTCTAGTATCTGGCTCTTTTCGAACTCGTGGACCCCTGTCCCTGCATCAGAACTTTAATCTGCATGCGGTTGCGGTCTGGACAGACGAAAATAAAGACAAAGCTTGTCTGGTCATAGCCGGAAGCACTCTACAATAGGGAATAGGGGGATAGGAAGGTGTTTAAATCCATGATACAAATACGGAAATAAAAATAGAAACAATTGAAATCTGAAACTTCTGTGTTGTCCAGAACCCTCCCCCCTCCCCCCTTCCCCTTTTCCAATCTGTCACGTGATGTATATTCAGGTTGGTTACGGAGTATTGTTATTCCCAGCTGACTGCAAAAGCGGCACTAATTTATAGTCCATGTCCATCATGCGGACGCGGACCCAGTCCAGTGGAATATGATAACGAATGCCGCTTTTCACATCCAGCACAAGCTATTCCAGGTTAGGCCACTAGCGCATGTACCTGCCCAGCGCCGGCCCCAGCCATCTTCTACTGTGAGTTTGTGACAGCCGCTCCCCACCACGATTAAATAATTCCATATCATATCGCATCGACCGCCCTCTCGGCTTGCTCTCCATATTCACATCTCCTGCTTGCTTCACCTTGGGAATCTTTGCAACGCGATCATTTCAATCGCTCTCACCGCCTTGTAGCGCGTCCTTGAAGCCACCAGCCACTTTGCGACAGGCTGCTTGACGCGGGCGCGGGTACTGTACAATACACGCCATCATAACAAAACGCGCTCTCCGATTTTCATCAACAATCAACCACAACTTTGCTTCGAAACAACACATTGCTCCCGCCATTAGGCGCAAACCCGTCAGAACTCTTCTTGCTTTCTCCTCGCCATCACTATGTTCTATTCGGAGACTCTCCTCTCCAAGACCGGCCCTTTGGCCAGGGTCTGGCTGTCGGCCAATATTGAGCGCAAGCTGTCCAAGAACCATATCTTACAAACCAATGTGAAGGACAGTGTCGAAGCTATCGTTACCCCCAATCAAGCGCCAATGGCTCTGCGACTTAGCGGACAACTTCTCTTGGGCGTGGTCAGGATATATAGCCGAAAAGCGCGTTATTTACTCGATGATTGCAATGAGGCACTTATGAAGATCAAGATGGTACGCGCCCCTTTCAATTTTCCTTTGATATATGCTAATTAGTCTGGCCAGGCCTTCCGTCTCTCTGGCAATAACGATATTCCTGCTGGCATCCACATGCCCTCTCGCGATGCTCTCATGCTCCCGGATGTTCTCACTGAAGGTGATAACCTCGAAATGCCACCAATGCCAGATGCGTCCTTCCTTCTCTCACAAGTCGGTGATGAGTCGCACGTTGGACGCAAACGTCGAGCTGGAAGTCGCGACATCAATCTACAGGAAGACTTTAATGGTAGCCAATTTTTACAGAGCAGCATTGAAAACCAGGACGAGGACCTCGTAATGGAGCCGTTAGATGACATGGACTTGGGTTTGGATTTCGGTCTCGATATTGATGATTTCAATCCCAAAGTCAACCAGAGTATTGAAATTGGACGAGATGCTCCAGCTGCTCGTGCTGCAGAGGATGATATATTTAGTGAGCATGATGCTACAATACTCGCAAAGGACAACCTCGATGCAGGAGCGGAGAGAGACACCTCTTTGAACCTTGGTTTTGCCGACGATGACGGTGGCGCCATCCATATTGATGATGACGGTAACGTTGACATGTTCGATATTGGAGACCAACCAGACTTGACTGGTCTTCCCCCAGCCCCCCTTATCCGACCGGAAAGAATATCCGAGTCGCCGCTTTCAGATATCGACGACAACGTCGCCGCACAGCTTGAGGCCGACCACCATATGGCCAACCGAAGCCTTTACGAGCCTGAAGATGTTTCAGAGGAGACAATTATTCGCAACCCCGCACATCGTTCAAGAAAGCAAAAGCTACTTCACCCAGATCCTGAGACTACACAGTCAACTCGACAAATTAAAGAGCAGCAACAACATCACGACAAAATTCTACGGCCACAATCATTCCTCCCCCGTGATCCTGAGCTCCTTGCCTTAATCGAGATGCAAAAGAATGGCGGATTCGTTTCAAGTATTATGGGCGATGCTAGAAGCATGGGATGGGCACCGGAACTCAGAGGAATGCTTTCTCTCGACGCAGTCCGTAGCTCTGGTGAACTTAAGCGAAAGCGCGACAGCGGCATCGCCGATATGGAAAGTGGCGATGAAAACCGAAACAAGTCCCCACGTCTTGACTTAGGCGAGGAAGAGGAAGACATGGGTGCAGGGCTAAACGATGCTGGTTTGGGCCGCCAAAGCGTCTCGGTCGCTCCAGACGCTACAATTATTGAGATGGCCGGCGACGAAGAGGGCTTCGTGCAAAATATTGATGATGACGAGCAGAACGCTGGCGCGGGCCTTGAACCTGAATCACCCGGTCCTAATTTCGACGAGACTACTGCACCACTTGTTCACCCAGCTGATAGCGGCCCTGTCTCGCTAGGTACCAAGCATGCAGTTCATCTATTACGGGACCGGTTCGGCCCTGATGCTGCAAATAGCCCAGACAAGCGAAAGAAGGCCAGCATACTTTTCCAAGATCTTGTACCTGAAAAGACAACCAGCAGAGCTGAAGCCACAAAGATGTTCTTCGAGGTATTAGTCTTGGCTACAAAAGATGCCGTCAAGGTCGAGCAAACAGAATCGTTACTTGGCGGCCCGATCAGGGTACGAGGCAAGAGAGGTCTATGGGGTGATTGGGCAGAGACAGGAGCAGGTGGTGAGATTGCTGCTGAAGAAGAGGAAGTTATTGCTGGTCCTTCGCATGGTCTCGAGCGCTCAATGGCCGTTTCCGTTGCTGCATGAAAATAATGATTGGGGAATTGGATGGATGTATAAGTACGGCATTATATTGGATATGTTTAGGATACTTCAGACGCTGGTGCTGAAACTTCGGCGTTGTATGGGCGGCTTGGCTTCTACGGGGTATCTGGAATCAAGGCGTTCTTGGAGTTCTTGATATCCCGCATCCCTGATTTTTAGAGGTTATGATACTTTAGCTAGTAACCCCTTAGTTTATTTTGAGAAAATGAAAATAAGATTCTATATCTATACTTGGTTTTCCCACTGCTCTGCTCTGCTCTGCTCTGCTCTTTCCATACAGTACTCGCTTATCCCCTTCCCTACACCCCCACCCCCAAGCCCGCCCCTTCCATAGGTACCTACCTACCTATATATCCCAAAATATCTCTACCCACTTACTCGTACTTACCAGCACTCACCACTACCGTTCCACACCTCTCGCAAACCAATCCAATCCACTTCCGCTCTCGGGATACGCTTCAACACCACTGGTCAGTCAATCTGATTACCTCTGAGAATTTGGAGATCAATTGAGTGCTTTTGTGGTCAGTGGATGTTTTTGGTTTCCTTTTTGTTTTGTTTTTTCACATATATAGATTCGAGCATAGTGCCTGCCTCGCTCTATAATTTGCGAGATCGTGATAGGAACAGTATTCCAATGAGAGTGGGAGTGTGTGCGACCTTTCCATAAATATGCTGGATACTCAATTGAAAGAAAGAATGAATGCAACTTTGCTCGTTTGGAAGATATTGATGACTACTATAATAATTGGTAGGATTTCTAATCCATCTCCTCTGAAAGTCTCTACTATTAGCGCTATAACAGCATAAGAACCGCTTGATAATAAACTCCAATCCCATGCAAATGCTCCGTGCTTTTTCCTCATCTATGCATTAATACCTATCCCCTTTTCTCCCCTCAAGCGCTCCCCCTCCTCACAACATCCACTTCCTCCACCCCTCCAGCCTGCGCACCCAACAACGCACTCTCCTCATCAACAACCCCTTTCTTCCCCTGCACCTCCTCCTCCCCACCCTTCTGCACCGCCGCCCAAAGCGTACTCCCCACCACAATCGCGCCCCCAACCCAACTCCAAGCCCCCGGCAGCACCCCCCAAATCGCCCAATCAAAGCCCAGCGCAAACACAATCTGCGTATACAGCATACTCGTCGCCTTACTACTCCGATCCATCTGCAGCCCCGCCGTCAGCAAGAACTGCAACACGAACCCCAGCACACCCAGCAAGCCAAGCAACACCCACTCCCGCGCCCCGCGCGGCATGCTGAAGCCGATGCCCGGGATGACGAGCAGGGCGAGCGTCGAGCCTGCCGTCCCGAGTATCGCAAAGTAGTTCACGGACATGAGCGCGTGCGCTCGGTTGCCGATGATCCGGATGGTGGTGTAGGCGCCAGAGGCGCCGATGACGCCCAGCAGCGAGACC